>WURT03657842.1:0-38105 GCA_009936505.3 Holothuria glaberrima
TGGTGCTACATTTATTGCTAAATTTGAGTTGGATATATTTCCAAGAATTTCTACTCCTTTAGGAAATCTTTTCATCTCGCTTTCTTAAGTGAACTTTTCACTCAGTTCTTGGGGTAAATCAGAACCACACTGCGCGAAGTGAGTGAACAGTAAGATTACATATATCACTAGCAAGTTTACTCATATCTTATGAAATCTGGATATGGAAGTGATTAGGACTGTGTATGTCAGAGCTTTTCCGAAAGTCTGATAGAGGTGATACTGGCAAATAACTATAGCGTGCGAAAATTTTTGCACTTTTTTCGGGACTGATCAAAAATTCGGGAACTCAGTAGAAAATCTTTTCACCTTTTCTTCATCTCTGCGAAAATTTCACCTATTCTGTGCCTGAATTTGGTCATTTTTTTGGCCGAATTTTCGACCTCAGAAAATTTCGGGAGGCAGTCTGCCCCCGTCTTGTAAGCCTATGCCATGTGGAGTCCGTTAAAATCCATATGGGAAATAAAGATGAACTCTATCCTGGACTGAATCTTACAGATTGTCAGTGGTAAAGGGACAAATGCCTATGACACCATAACAATTATTTTAAAATTCAGTTCATGTAAATTTTCTAGGAAGGGTAGTGTCCATTGATTCACAGAAAATTTTTTGTGATGTAATGTATGGGTGCATGTCCACATAAGCAACAGCATTCATCTTTAATACTGCCAAAAATCAAAGCACATGTGAAGAAATATAAACAATCTTTGAATGGTGCCTTCATTTTATTCTAGCTTCACCACATCAGCCTGGCATACAGCTGTACAGTTGAAGTGTCTGGTCCACCATCCTGACAGATATTTTAGCATCAATAGGAAAACTTAAATGGCATTATAGCTTCCTTTCAGACAGTGGTAGAGCATCCGCCTCTCACACGGGAGGCCCAGGTTCGATTCCCAGGTCGAGTCATACCAAAGACTTTAAAAATGGAACCTTCTGCCGTTGTGCGTGATGCTCCGCATAAGCAATGGAGAAAGGGAAAACATGCCAGTGAGCCATAACTGGAAAAAAGGCCATGGTCGGCTTGACTTGAACCAATTGGTTGGAAACTAGACCGTTAAACCTCATCTAACTAACTATTCCTTTCAGACAATTTAAATGTCAGTTGAATGGCACTAATGATCTCTCATACACCACGGTCCACTGAGAAGGAAAGTTCACTTCTTGTGCAAAATTTAGACATTTTAAGGTCAGTTTTCTTCATTGCCCAAATTGATTTTTGAAAACGGAAATAAAATACAGAAATCCAGTTTTCCCTTGATCTGTTGGTATGTCAGTGGAGTCACTGTACATTTATCTATATTGAAAGGTCTTTTCAAGGCTATGGGTTTGAAATATTTTGAACAATCCTTAAAAGGAAATAATCTTTGTTGAATATTATAACCCTTTAGGAAAAGTACATCTCTATCAAGAATTTTATACTCTCTATTGCTCCTGTACTCTTCTATCTAATTGTTCGTGTTATTGGTTCTATTGTTTTAGCGCTACAATCTCGATGAAGCAGTGCTTTATAAGTATGTTTTGTATGTTATCAACCTTGTAATGAAGAGCCACAACTCAAAGGAAAAAATGGTGCCTTTGGTTGCATTGATCATAAGGGCTTACACCTACAAGGTTAATGGTTAATTGACCTGTGGGTAGCTTTATTAAAAAGCAAGCCATGTGGCTTTACCTCTCAGCACTGAGAAATAAAAAAAAGGCATTCTCATTTTTTATATCATTAGGAAGAGTAGTCCTGTGATGGATAAAGCCTGAAGCAAATGTCTCTGTCCTTGTTCAGTATGTAAGGGAAATTGCACTGCTACTTTAAGAGTAAATGATTACACAATTGGAAAGTTGGTATTTATGTTTCTGTCATTTTATTTTCACCTTACAGCTCTCCAGATGGTATACTGTAGATTGTCCAAAATAATATGTTGTAAAATGCAGAATCAATTACATCTCAATCTTGTTCTAATCATTTGAACAAGAACAAGATTTACAATTTTGAGACAAGTGCAAGTGCAGTACAGTATAGGCTACTTTAAAGGTCTATGGTATTCCCGAATATATTTAGGTATAACCCTATAGTTCTACACACAGTTGGTGACTGCACTCTGTAACATACATTCAAACAATAGTGCCACCCTGATTAGTTTGTTAATGATGACTTCACTCAGTGGTACACCCACACAGCCTGTGTGAATACGGTCTTGAGCTATTTAGACTCGGTACAGGCTATGTTGCTTTCCTGGGGGCTGCACTCAACAGGTGATCTTTTTGAAATTGGAGGACGGGCTACAAGTATTTATTTTTATTGTTTGGGAGGAGATTTTCTGCTCTTTAAAGCGCCCTCAACACTACTGTTTAATGGACGGAACCACTAGTGGTTAACGAAGACTGACTGAGGTTGGGCTTCAATAGTAAGGGCATACATACTCCCCACAATGGCAATATAAATGAAATATCAAAAGGAAAACTTAAATCATTGCTAAATCACCCAAGAAATTATGGGATCTGGGAGTATAAACAATAACATGACATCACTAATGTTTATACTCCCAGTTCCCATGATTCCTTGAGTGCATTTTGCAATGGTTAAAGTCTCCTATTAATGAGATACTCAGTTCAAACTCAAATATAAAACCTTTTTCTATGAATAACTGCCTTAACGTTTCAAAAGATTCAAACCTAAAATTGAAGGTAAGCAAGTGAGACATTCAATAGCAATCCACACACACACTCATAGTCAAATTTTGTCAGGGACATGGGAGCTGGCTGGGAGGTCTGGAGTTTCTGTCAATAAAATTTATTGGTCCCAGTAACAATTTAATTGCAGTTACATTGTTTCCTTTTACATTGCATCTGCATACTGCTTTTAAAACCCAAACCTTTTTAACCTTCCAAAACACATTGTAATTATATATTTAAACTGTATACATACTTTAATTCTTCAAAAATGAAAACTGAATTGCTCTACTTCTTGATAGGTTTAAAGAAGAAACATTTCAAGGTCCAAATTATGGCACATTTACTATACAGTAACTATACCTGTACAGTTTGTGACAACTTGTTGGTATAGGGAACTATTTGAAAGTAGGCGAAGTAACCAATCAAAATGCATACAAGTACCCTCCTGTTACAGTATTAATAGCAGCCAGCTGCTTAAAAAATTTACAAGATAATTATACTTAATGGTAGTGTTAAATATGTTATAAAGGGGGGGGGAGTTTGCAAAGCATAGTCGTCAATCTCAAAAAAAAAAGGAAAGATAACGTTATCTGGTTAAAATATGGAGTAGTCACCATACTCCTTCTGTACCACACAGAGCGGACTGTGGCATCCTTAGCCCATATCTGCTCGCCCATTGCATGATTTTGTGTAACTCTTTAATACATAGCCAACTGGATAATTAAGCTTGATCTGTGCTCAATTTGCCATGAGAAAAACAGACTATTACGTGCAGATCTCTTTCTCAGCTGAACCTATCAAAATGATGAGAGATGAATACTCCCACTTTATGAAAATCTTCGCAGCATTCGTATTCCTTTTCTCTTTTTTTTCTTCTTTTTCTTGTGTCAGGTGGATGCTGAATCTGCTTGCATACTCCTTAATATCTCTGCTCTTTCGTTTTCTGAAGGCAGTGCTGGTGAGATCCCCTGCTTACGCCGTTCTTTCCTAATGTTATTCTTTAAAACAAAAAATTAAAAGATAGAAATTTAAAAGAAAACAAAGAGATCAATGCATGAAACTTTTTGTTTCTCACAAATCTTATTCTGATGTTACACTTACAAGTAGTTCTCAACTTCATTTGGACCATCCCTCATCTGTCTTAAGAATGTCTACGTATGAAGCAAGCAACTAACTACACTTCCACACAACATGACAACTATTAACTGCCGTAACTGTTACATCACAATTATTTTTCAATCATATGCCACAGCCATACACTTCATAACTTATTAGCTTACTGTACCTGGCCTTGTTTGCAATGTTGTACTTTAAGTAAAACTCTCTTTTGCCTAAAACTGAACACAAAGGCCTATAGAAGACTCCAGTTGTAAACCTGAAAAATCATGACAGGTATTTCCCATTACTCTCTCTAAACCTTTCTGGCAGGGGCAACTCGTGGAAGTAGGATTACAGTAGGCCACCTTGTTGATTTGTTTGCCTAGTGGTCTCCTCCTCGCAACTGTTGGATAGGCTCTTCTATTCAGACCAAGCACAGCTTTCCAGTTTGTCATGCATGAGTGACTTTCAACAAGTTCTCATGAGTCAAGTTGGAATTTTTCTCAATCATGGCTAATGGGCATTCTCTTTAATGATCACTTTCTGTCAGTTTGCCAATTTTGGCTGATGTAAACTTACAACTGGTCTTATAAAGTTAGTTTCTAGTACAAGAACTGAATGAATTTTTTTGATATTGTTCACCTCCTGTGCAACCTCTTGAAATTTTTTAAAAGGCTTACACGGTCACACTGATATCACTTTCAAATTACATGACAAGATATCTTAAAGGGGAAATGCAGTCACCCCAATATGGACTAGTGTTAAGACTGTGGTCTACCCTGTTTCATGAATGGCTCTTGAGAATCAGGTGACAATGTTTTTGTCACTAAACTGGGAAATTTACTTGCATGGGTAAGTCCTTGGTTTACTGTACTGTACCTTGAATATGAAATACAGTATTTAAATCCTGAAATATCATGAAAGATACTTGAAAGGGAAGCAAGAGGAAATTTGAGAGATTTAGTTATTGTCTTAAAATACTGTAGGTTTAGGGAAAGTACCTACAGTATGCCCTTAAATCCAACACAGTGCTGCACATTTCTTTCATACCCTTTCCCTTTCATTTACAAATGAGTATGAGCTAAGATTATGGTATATATTGTATTTGTCAAAGGCATTTTGCTGTGGCCAAAATCAACACACACCAAAATTCTTTCCCATAATCCATTGTATAGTAACTGCTATATGGAAAATGGTTCATGTGTTATGAAATATCAAGACAATTACAGTACTTTTTAGGGATAAGAATAGATTTGATAAATTCAACTGTATGACCTGTCCTCTCAAACGAAGGTTGTAGCAGATATAGACAAGTCTGAAAGAGCAGGCTTGATTTTTAAGGAAATTTTTCAAGTTGTCCATCAGATAACCTGGGGCCAAATTCAGGTTGTCCAAAATATTTTTGGGTTGGACAAACGAAAGTGAAAAATGGAAGATGAACAATTGTATTTCTTGTCTCTGCCACAGAAAACAAACATTTTATTTAATTCTTAGGTTTTCCAGTTTTATTCCTATAGTTTAATGATGAATTGCAGTCTTGATACCACTTCTTAAGGGAATTTTTTATGGTGACATACATTCTTGGTGATATTTCAAATTATTTAATTACAAATAAAACGTACTTGTCCATTGGAAATGCTTGAGGAGAAAAAGTGGTTGTCCCATATAATTTTTTCTCATCACAGATAATAGGACAAGTGTTTAATTTCAGCCCTGTCTAGTCTGTTAGTTACATACTACTTCAAATTACTTTCATGAATATAAAGTTCAGTAGTAATCAGTACACCATGCCATATTATCTTACCCAAAATTTCTGACAGTTTCTGTAGTTTATGAAAGCACCTTCACATTTCTTGCGGTCAAAGTTGTAATCATGCAAGCACTGATAGAGGCATTTGCTTCCTATTATGATAACAAAAAGGAAAGATCAATGAGAAATACTGTACACTGTATGGTACAAATGTATACATGTAAGTTTACATAATTCAAACATGGCTAATTCAGAGAGCTGAAACTGAGACATGAATACGGCATTTAGTGAAGTTATTTTTTATACTGTACTGTACATGGGCAAGATGCTTTTTTCAAAAATTTCCAGGTCTATCCACCATGGATGGGAACAGGAACTGCAGGATCTTTAAGTGTCAATAGACCTTCTAGATGACTTCCCCATGTTGAAGATGAGGGGGTGGCCATCCAGGTAAATCCAGGAACACTTGGCACTCATCATGCACAAATTTCATATTATTGTACACTGCACTACTGCAGGCTCGGGGGGCAACCAGAATTCAAAAAATTTCAACAATTGTGCTTTGGTTGAAACAATAAGTGGGTACTATATGTACATTCAAATCATGCCATTCAAATGAATTTATCTTTTGAAAAGGGTATTTCATCTCAAATGTATCATTGCTACAGTATCTCCACTCACAATTGGTGACTGCCATTTGATGGACAAAAATTCAAACAACAGCTTTGATCTGATTGGTCAATGAAGACTTGGACAGCAGATCTGTTGGACAGATCAGTGAAACTGAGGTCAGGTAATGTGCAGGTAGCATTAAAATTCACACACTGTGATATACTAAGCAGGATATGGCCTTGAAAAAGATTACAGGCTACAGTACTGTACAGTAGCTTTATCGAGGTGTTAGAGTTATAGAGTTAGATGAGGTTTTACGCCCCAGTTTCTAACCAATTGGTTTAAGTCGAGCCGGCCACGGCTTTTTTTTTCCAGTTGTGGCTCACTGGCTTGTTTTCCCTACTCTATCAAGGAGGTGCAGTAGACATTTTTCCTTAAATTGGTGGGAGAAATAAAGATGACATGAACTGTCTGGTATGAAATACTGTAATTCTTCCTTTAAACACTAAAAATTAAGAATACATTTCTTAACTCTCTCAAAGTTCATTTCTTTAACTAAAAATATTCAGAACTTACCAAATTTCAGACAGTAATAAGGGTTGAATACATCGATACATGTACTGTATGGCAACAGCACTGTCATATTTTCACTTGCCCTAGTCGATTTATTAGTGTGAGAAGTCAAATGGATATGTATGCAGTAAAAACTCAATTCTCTTCGCCTAAGATATGTTTCAAGAGGCTATGGGGATACAGTATGAAGATGATATTCCAAGGCAAATTCCAGGACTCTAGCCCATGAAGGTTAAGTTGTCTTTGAAAGGCTTTGAGGATATGCAGGCAAAATTTCAGTAAGTCTAAATTACAAGGCTACCATGATGTGCAGTCAGGATTCAAACTGTCTTGAGGAAGGTACGAGGATACGCAGGGCCTACTGTATGTAGTCTTATATCCCTGGAAAAACAGGGCTGTAGTCTTGCAGGGTATTCTGCACTCGTGCCCAATATTCCATGTAGGCTAGGCCTACTGAACCTAACCCCCAGATCAGAGAGCTGGTGGTGCACTAGGGATTTGACAGATTCATCCCCCTGTGCACTTCGTGCAATATGCCGAAGTTATTCAGTGTTGACGAAGGAAACTGCTTGGCCTAGTGGCATAAGGATTCACTCGAGTTGGTGTAAAACTTAGCCTACCTATTGACTACATATTTTGTACTACAAACTACAGTAGCTTTTAGTCAAATCTAAGTTTCCAATTAATTCGATGTACCTGCGGCGTTGACTTGTAGTGTAGCAGTGCCTAGAGCGAAGTGCAGTAGAGAATTAGTGGCACCTACATGCACATCACAGCAGGACACAGTACCCACAGTTGGCCAGATCACCAGACAGAGTAAAAAGGAACAGAAAGTTGTGGTGTTGTCAGGCTCATTGACAGAAACAGAATGTGGCAATGAGAAATTTATTCAGTGTATAAAAAGCAAGGCACTACAGTATTTACAAGTTTGCATAGATAAATAAGGTAACCACTACAGTAGAAGAAACTAATAAGGCCTAGTGCATACATTTGATTTGCATTCAGGTAAGTGAGAGTCTAGACCTATTCTACATGTAGGTAGACAGACTGTTATGTAATAGACTAATTTGCATAGAGGTGAGTGAGAGTCTATGGCTACATTTTATGTCTATACGTATACCCTAGGGTATACGTAACCCTAACCTTATCTCCTTATCTCCGAGCATCCAACTTGCATCTGGAAGGTCAGGGGTTCGAATCCTGGCCGGGTCATACCAAAGATTTTAAAAATGGAACCTACTTGGTGCTCAGCATAAGCAATGGAGTAGGGAAAACAAGCCTGTGAGCCACAACTGGAAAAAAGGCTGTGGCCGGCCCGACTTAAACCAACTGATTAAAAACTGAGCCGTAAAACTTCATCTCACTAACATCTCACCTAACCTTATCTCTATGCGTACCATGTAAGCTATTTAACCCTATCCCTATCCGTATGCGTACCACGTTTACAACCCTATCCCTATTCGTATGCGTACAGCATATAACCCACCCCTACACCGTATGCCTACCACGTATATAACCCTATCCCTATGAGTACCACGATACGTCACTTCCGGGCCCTAATTCTAAATTAGAGCCGTATCATGCACTTCACAAAACATATATTGTCAAGTTCATTGAAATATTTGGAGATGAACTCTTTTGTAATAGCTTTGGTGCATTTCATTTTACATTATGAAGGTCTTACTACCTTTCATTCTGACCACCTTGAAAGAAAACCATTCAGCCAGTGTTGTATAGCAGATGATTTGGGTTTTCAATAGGGAAAACTGCTGTCTGGGTTGCAATTCTTAATAGATCTGAGTAGAGAATACCCCAACTTCGCAAGGGGGATGATGTGGTCTTTTAGACATTCTTCATGGGGATGAAATACGGTAGTTTGAGAGCTATCTCAAATTTAACACGTTTGTTCTTCCTAAGTTGAAGCTGAAGTGAGGATTCTGGGCCACCACAAAGCTTTTCAGCCTCATGTCCGGACCATTTCTTTTTCTTGACCAGATTAATGGCCCTTTAATACTGACCATTTGATTTTCCTCATAGGTCTGGTGGTATTTGCCTTGCATTAAGCAAAAAATAGCACCAACAAAGAAGAAAAAGGGATTTTTTACATCACGTATCCCAGGGAAATATTTCATGAGCGTTGAAATGACTTTAGAGGTCCAAAATTAGTGGAATATTAGTGGAACATACAGCACAGCATTTGCACTCTACAACAATACTTTTCCCTTTAAGGCAAAAGTATTTTGGCCCCACTGCACACAAAACTAAAAAGAACATTTCATTGCCCAGCTAGGCACTTCATTTGTACTGTATGTATACACCAAGGTTAGTGCCAGCTCAAAAATTTAAGGGGGAAATTCCCCCCTTGGTCTAAAATTTTATGGGGGATTTGTGAAT
Source organism: Holothuria glaberrima (assembly GCA_009936505.3). Taxonomy (NCBI): domain Eukaryota; kingdom Metazoa; phylum Echinodermata; class Holothuroidea; order Aspidochirotida; family Holothuriidae; genus Holothuria; species Holothuria glaberrima. The sequence continues at coordinate 9,137 of WURT03657842.1, forward strand.
TTGGGGGGGGGGATGCTAGCCATGTCACATCATTGAAGAAATTGATACATACCTGCCAGGGCACAAACCAAAAGTGGTGCAACCATAAACCACCTCTTCCTACATCACCCACCTCCACCTCATCCTACATTTCCAAGTTGGTCAGAGGTTGGCTTTTTCATGATTTTTAACTTTATATTAAGTTAACTAGACACCATCACAACCAGGCCTTGGCTATCAGCACTTGCAGTCATGATTGATTCTTAAGGAAGGCTCATGTCTTCTGCACTGATTATTTGCAGGGACAAGGCATCAAGTGCACTTTCATTTCAAATATTGAACTTAAGGTCCCACAGTCTAGAGTTGAGTGTGTGTAAATTCACCAAATAAACCTGTATTGGCTACAGCTAAAAAAATTACACACACTCTTCAAGCAACTCAACACTTTTTTATGGTCAATAACAAGGTTTCGTTAATTTAGCATGTGTCTAAAATTGTGAGATTGTGGTCCCAAAAGCTCCAGCTCCGATCATCTAAATTGTTTCAAATGGCAATGCCACTGTTGTACACACTATAAACCTGTGTAAGACTGTGTATTCGTAGCAAGCCCCATGATCGTTAAACTGACTGGTATTCAAAATTATGAAGTTGGAATTCATTTCACAAAATATGTATTAGGTATGTGTAAAATACTTAAACTAAGCCCTTAACAACATTTTCAAGAACTTTACTTTGCTAATTTTGACGTACGATACTTTTTTTTAAAAGCTGCCGCACCAGCTCACAGACCATCCTAACGTAACGTATATATGGATACATGCACCAGCCTACATAGCCTAACGTTAGTCTTAAGTCACCTTCAAAGCAGCAACAGCTAAAGTGTACGGAGAGTTTATGTTGTACTATCAACGGTACAAGCTCTCAGAGCACAACCTAACTATTGTATAAAGAAACCGCCAGCGCACACAACAAAAGTTCATGGGATTTTCGGACGGAAAGTACATCCACACGTGGTTTAGTCAGTGCATTACTGCATTGACTTAGTGTGTGCAGTTTGTGAGCAGAAATTTTTTCTGAATGCGAGGCAGAAAGTACAGACATTTGCAGAATGGGTCCATACCAAACTCTGTGCAGGAATTCCCCCTCAACAAGTTTTCTTTGTGCGGGAACTGGCAACCTCTGTGCACGATTCCCGCAATCCCGCGCCAATCGCCAACCCTGGTAGGCCTATACTGTACACAGCATGTTAGTAAACAGACAGTGAAAGTGGCAGGCCCAGACAACTTCACTTGCCTAAGAAAATAATGGGTTACTGACACTTGCCTTACAGCTTCTGGCCAAAATATTGCAGAAGAAACTGAGGTAGGCCTAGGCTAATACATTTAGGTCTAGGCCTACGTCTCCTGAACGATATTCAGAGGAAAGCTAGCCTTAAATGGGTTCATTTGGAAGAAAAATTTGTTAGGCGTCTTCTCCGACAGTCCAATGCCTAGAATTTTTCGTTGGCACGGTGATATGGAGTGATTTGTGTTAGGTTTCGGATCTATGGGTGCGCAATAATAGGGACATTAACGATACCAGTAGCAGTAACAGTACCTCAGGGTACTATGCCTACAATACAGTAGGCCTAGCACTGCCGCCTACTGTAGCAGCTAGGCTAGGAGCAACTTACGATCTTGCATGGGTTGTTATCTTCATCTGTCCACCTCTTCAATTTCGTTGCCGGATATGGCGGACTAGGAGGACCATTCTCGTCCTTCCTAAACATCTCGACGACTGGGCAATTTTCAAACTTTACACTGACATCGAAACAATTTGTTCTTTGACGCTTCTATGTTACAACGATGCACTGTAGTGAATGCATGTCAACTGCAAATTTCGTGAAACTGGTACTAACACGATCCGTGGCATGTATAATGTTATGGTAGCGGACCATTAATTTAAATGTTCCTACGCCGACAAATGTTGCCTGACAAATGTAGTCTCTTAAAATTGTATGGCAGCGTGTTTCTGACTGTATTACTTATAAAATGTGATCAATTTTTTCATTTTTTTTTTGAAGGAATGAGTTTAAATACAGACTGAGCAAAATTCAAGGCAATTTGACCTATTTCGTGCCATTTTTTGATTGCACTACCCCACTTAGTGTGCTGTCTTGCTTACTAGCAGTCAGGGCTGGAAACATGTACCTACTTTTTCAAATCATTGGGTGGAGCAAGTTGGCTGGGCCAGTGTACTGCCTTGTAGTCTATAAGTCCCTGGATCAAATCCTGGTGAAAACAATTGGAAATTTTCTGAGGACTATAAGTTTACTTGTTCAGCTGGTTCAGCATAGCCTAGCAGTAATGCTGGGGGGAGGGGGTGGTTACATCATGTGCATGCGGGAAAAGCCCCTTAGTAACTTTTCAAATTTGGTACCCGTCACAGCAGGCACATGGCAGGTACCTTGGATTAAGTCAAGTTCAATAGAGTATTGTGTGTGTGCATTCACCCATGAAGCTGCTCAGGAAATGATGCCTGTCCAATGACCAGCACAGCAGAGGCAGTGTGATTGCATTCTTATATGAAGCTGAACACAAAAACCACTGTGGCTGGTAGGATTTATCTTTCTTTCTGCTTAGGTACTTCAAAATTTTCAAATGAGCAGCTAAAGGCAGGTTCCCCTCATGTGAAAATTCAGTGGGTATCTGATTGTCCGTTTCAGGGATTAGTTGTCCAATTCAGGAAGTTGTGAACTTTGCTTGGAGCAGGTGTCGAGCAGTGGTGCAGAGCAAGGAACCTCCACCCCTCCCATCTTTAGTTGGACCAAAGACAGCTAGGCGACGGCATCATCCCACGGACCGGGTCGTCGGATGATGGCCCGGGATTTTGGGACTGAGCAGGAGTGGGAGCATTTAGTGCACGTTTGCCTCATTAACCCTTGAGCACTCGTAGTCGAAAAAGAAGCCGAATCTCGTGGGTGTTCTTCCACGCACACTCTGGAATAGAGTCTAGTCGATGAGCCAATTGGCTCACTGACCCTCAAATGTTAAACTGAACTATAAACCCTCCTATCTCGAAGTTTTATGGTATGGAATCTGAAAATGTCATAAGCAGATCTGTACCGAGTGCGCCTAACCCAATTCTGTGCCAAGGGCCGATTCCAGTATAGCCACCATTCCGGGCCAATTCCAAATTGAATACCCTGTGATTTCGAGCCAATTCCGATTCCAGGTTTTCTTATTATTCCGGGCCAATTCCGAGTCTGCAGGCCATTTGACAATGTAACGTACGTCTCACTTAGGCTTTTTGTACTGTTTGCAATTACGCGTATGACGAAAACGGGCACTTTTCAGGTCGGGGTTAATGCTATATTCTTCCTGACCATGTAATTTAGTTGACTGTATGTGACCATATACTTGTTGAATTGATTCATCCTTAGCACATTAATGACTGAAACTTTCATTTTTGTGGACTCGACTAGAATCGGCTCCGAGTCCGAGTCCAGCTGAGCCCATTCCGCGCCAATTCTGATTCCGTGACACCCCATTCCGTGCCAATTCTGATTCCGTGACACCCCATTCCGTGCCAATTCTGAGTCCGGCGGAAAACGATCGGATGCTACAGCCCTGGCCATGGCATATAAGACCCCACATTGCAAAGTCTAATCAAATGGGTGGCATGTACAGGTTAAAAACTTTTACAAGGAACTAGGGGCAGGAAAGTAGCCTGATTTAGTGTGTAAGTCAATGCCAATGTGGCATTAAATAGTGGTACGTTACTTCTGTACTGTATTGTTTTACTCCAGGCGCGGATCTAGGATTTTGAGGAAGGGGGGGCGCACACATAGGGGTAGCGCCCGGATTTTCTCGACGGGGGGGGGGGCTGTGCAGGCTGATCCAGGATTTTCGAGGACCCTTTTTTTGCTTTTTTGCACTTCAGTTCTTGCATACTTGCACTATCCGAATTTTCGGGGACTTTTTTCTTTTGCTCTTTTGCAAAATCGTTGGTAAAAAATCGTTGGTCATCGAAAAGAAGGGGGCGTGCGCCGGGTGCGCCCCCTGGATCCGCGCCTGTACTCATCCAGTTCCATGCATGCTACTTTCATATGCGTGCTAACCCTCTGTGCCTCCGTCGTAGTGGTCATTGAAGTCTGCAATTTTCAGTGGAGGCTGTGCAGAAAAATGCGGAGAGACTTGCTTTGCCAGATATGTACGGCTGCACACTGTGCAACGAAGGCAGTACTCATCTTATTGTTGGAAGGCTAATGGGGTACCTCTAAGCAGCCTTGTCTATATTGACGTTGACTGAAATATTTTAAGTCGGTAACTTTGAACAAGGGCTTAGGAAGCGGAGGGGCTCCAGCCCCAGCGATATTTGTGGGGGCTGGGGGCAACCCCCACTAAAGTTTCCAAGCACAAAACCCCTTATTTGTCTCTTCTGTAAGAATTGTCAAACATATGCAGTAATATACCTTAAAAGTTGTCCAAAATAATGCGCTAAATTGCATCTAAGGACCCTCAAGTATCAAAAAAAATTTCCCGGCAAAGGGCCAAGGAAAGTAAAAAATATGCAGTAATTTACCTGAAAATTTGTCCAAAAATAATGCAACAAATTTCATCTAAGGACCCACAAATATCCAAAAATTTTCAAAACGGCTAATTAGAAATGTCAAAAATTAAACATTTGCAGTTATTTTCCTGAAAATCCATCCAAAATGATGAATTAGTTTGCATCTAAGGACCCTCAAATATAAAAGTATTTCTAAAGGGCTAAAAAATGCCAAAAATTTGCAGTAATTTACCTTAAAATGTGTCCAAAATGATGCACCATTTTTATCTTAGGACCCACAAATATCAAAAAAATTTTCCAAAGGGCTCCGAAAAATGAAATATTTGCAGTAGTTTACCTTAAAATTTATCCAAAATAATGCATCAGATTGCATCTAAAGACCCCAAGATATCAAAACATTTTCCAAAGGGATAAGGAATGTCAACGATTTGTAGTAATTTACCTTAAAATTTGTCCAGAATAATGCACCAAATTGCATCTAAAGACCTGCAAATATCCAAAACGTTTCCAAAGGGCTAAGAAAATAAAACATTTGCAGTAATTTACCTTAAATTTTTCCAAAATTATGCACCAGATTGCATTTAAGGACTCTCAAATGTCAAAAAATTTTCCAAAGGGCTTAAAAAAATTTTAAAACTTTGCAGTAATTTACCTTAAAATTCGTCCAAAAATGATGCACCAAATCGCATCTAAGGACCCACAAAATTTCCAAGTTTCGTCGCTTTAGACCCCTCCCCCAGGATGGAAATCCGAAACAAGGTCCAGCCCCCAGCCTTGAACAGCTTCCTCGGCCTATGACTTTGAATATTCATCCAGACTACAGTTTTCCACAAAATCCTCACGTTTTGTTTTGTACTCAAGACTTGAAATAGTAAAAACAATGCCATTTGGTTACCTATGGTCTCAGGCTACGTAGGTAGCCAAAGGCCATTGTTTTTATTGAGACCTCTCGGATCAACTATTGATTACAAGAAATATGGAATTTGTTTCATATTAAAAACTAAAAAAGGTTCAAAAAATTTAGAAATGCCACCTGCGGCCTACGGAAAGCTAGGGGGTGATTGTAAGACCTGATTATGTACGCATCCCATATATGGTGATTACATTTTTAACTGACACCGCGGCGGTGCATGATTTTAAAGGCCTTAACAAATCCCTTAAATTTACTGTGTTTTCGAAAACAGGGTACGAGTTTTCAGAGCCTCTTTCAGACAGACCATTGGCACAAATGAAACATGAAAGAATAAGTGGCTGAAAAAAGTATTGTGAGAGCCTTTGATGTAATGGATTATATTGCATTTAGAAAATGAAGTAAACAATAGACTAAAATAAAATGTTGTTTGCTTGAGCGCGGTTTTGGATATTGTTTGGCTATTACTGCCTTCGGTACATCTTGCGTGTTCCATATTCGTACAAACTGTTCCATCACCATAGTAACCACCTACAAGCCAAACCCAACTCATCATAAAATGACCTGTTGTTCTCAGTGAGTAAGGCTCCATTAAAATGGTCAAAATGTGATTCTTCTGATTTGTATAGTGCACATCAAATGAGTTTTAAGATAACCAAATGCTTTATTCTAATGGATGTAATTCTTTAAAATACCTCACGGTATGCAACCTTAAGAATCTTATAATAGTGGTAGGATACCATTAATCAAAGAAATTTCATTCGCACCACTGCAAAATACAGCCTGACAAATTTAGTCCCTACAATATTTTTGGATGGCGCAGTGTATACCATGTTGTTGAAGGTATGTGCTCAACCCGTGAAGTGGAAGTTGAAGCAAGTGTTTTCAAGTACTCATTTATACTAAAAATGGTTGGAAATTGGATATATTTAGGCAACGTTTTGCCTTACATCCTTCCGGGAAAAGGCAATTAAGTTTGGTGAAGTGTCAGATGGTGAGCCTCTATCTCCTTTCAGTTTTCTTGATGCTCAAAATTCTAAGTTCGTGATGTCGCACACATTTGAAATCACCATGGAAGCCGTCTCGGAAGCTGTGTATGGTACTGTAAAAGGGCATGTAAGCTTTTGCAGCAATTTAACAAGGATCCAGAGCCACAAAACGGGCCCAATTTTAAGATGGGGGTGGGGTGTTGTTAAAAAACCAGACATGTAATCAAGTTGCGACTCGAGTCATAACTCTCTGACTCTAGGTGACTTGAAGCTTTCTGGGGAATTTTTCCCTATTGAAATAACACAAAGACTCGAGAAAAGAGCGACTTGACTACATCTCTCTGAAAAATACAGCCTTGTACATCCGCGTAAGCAGGATTGTTTAATTTAGGGGGAGCAGGGAGGTGTTACTTTGAGCAAAGTAACACCTCCCTGCTTCCCTGAGATTGACAAACACCGAGTACAGTGGCTTATGGGAGAGTGTAGTAAAGTTCAACCTGTACACCCACATCCCATCCTCCTCTCTTGAAACGAGCTTGAATGCAAAAGGTTTCGTCATGTCACAAACCACTGAACAACTAACAATTTAAAGTTGACCATCAGTAGATATTTAACTTACCAAATCATGACGGAAGGATTTTTGAAGAGAAGTCGTAGCTTTTTTAATCTTCAACTAACTATGTAGCGTCAATCGGTCCTTCATTGATTCACTTGCTTGATTCCGGTCCGTAATTTGAAGGCCTTTCGAATCTTGTAGCATGTACAAGTCTAACGTAAATTGAGTAAGAACTCTACAGGACGCGAAGAACGCTTAGAACTGTGTGTTGTATTTGAGGATTTGTGTTTTTGAGACCACGAAAAGTTAAAAAGTCGAGGAAGCTGATTGTCGTCGGGACAGGGGTCATTCCAGGGGTGCGGGCAGGGGCAGTGGAGGAAGACTCCCGCATGAAGTACCCTACAACGGCCAGTCGCCTCTGTGGTGTACTTGATATTTTGCTTTAAATGAGGGCAATCCTCTAACAAATCCCCCAAATGTTTCAATTTTACTAGCTATAAACCCAAAATGGGAGGCGAAAGGAGAAAAGTTCCTTTTTTCAAATTTTCTCGGGCGGTCCCAAGAAGGCCGCCTTGGGCTCGTTTAATGTGAGTGAGCCATCCTGATGAATGAACCTCTTTCTCCTATATGATCCACACCTTGAAAACACCATCCTGCGTATACGCATGATTAAAATCTTATAGTAGCCTGGTTTTTCTCATACCTTACTACAGCATACTTTTACAGCATATCTTATGATTATCATTATTTGAATGCTAAATTCAATGAGCTTGTAAAGCATCTTTCGATTTTAACCAATCTAAACTTTTTCCTTGATATCTGCATTTGTTTCGAAAGCAGAAAATCTAAAAATCAGAGAATGTTTGGGTTCAGCTTTCAAGGTCTAGGTTAGAATCTGCCATTTTTCCCTTCTAAGAGGCATTTCGATCAAACATTTTCTTACAAGGCCTGAATGTAGCTACGCGCCAATCAATTGTGGCTCTCTCAGCCGCGTACTAAGAAAGAGCAGCCCCAGTCGGATACCAGCTTTGTGGAGGTGTCATGTCATCGTCGAATAATTCATATAATTCATCAAATAATGAATAATGGAAACAATTACAAATAATGAGGGTTTCTAAACATGTAATCGGTTCAACGCTTTATTAAGTCTTACCAAAGATAACACCATTTTGCATTTAAGCTGCATCACAGAGACAAAAATTTCTCAAAGAGTATAGGGTGTCGTCCCCTTCTCTTAGACAGCACGTCTTGCTTTACGCCCATCCAAAAATAGCAAAAATCACTAGATAATGACAATTTATAAACATAGTAATACAAGTTTAAAGCTTTGGAAAAGATAGCACCGTTTTTATACCTTTGCACATATCAACCCTCCCCTCGGTATCCTCCTCCTGGGTGGCACCACGTGCACATGGCAGGTGAAAAACTAAGGTTCCGCTCACGTGTCAACTATCTATAGGTACGCCGCTTGGTGCTCCACTCAGATAGTGTCATGAACCGCCCCTTAGATATTCCGCCCAGTCAATGGCCCTGGACCAAGTTCGCATGTAATGAAATGTGTATGAGTATCTGTTTAAAGATTGAGCAATTAGGAATGGCACAACAATACCTAAAGCAGTATTTATGAGAGTTTTAAATAATTTTTTTTTTATTTCGTGGTAATATATCAAGAGCCGCTGCAAGGACTTAATCGCTTCTGATACACTGTATTGTTTCCAATGCATCAAGGTAACTCTGCCCAAGCCATTTATCGTAAGAACGTTTCGGGAGAGGTACAGGCCTCAGAGCAACGGTGGAATCTTTAAAAATCAAATTCTTTCCCAGTTGTCCGTCACTGTCAAGGTAGTGGAACATTCTTCCATTTTTGGTGAACCCACTTGAATCAAATATCTTGAACCCATCCCCTGTCTCGTCCTTGAAGAGCTCCTGCAGGAAAATAAAATAAGTGATTGTGTTAAATACGCAACCCTCCTAATATGTTAACATCATTTTGAGAAGAAATAATATAATGCTGTCATCATTGTAAAATTCGGAGAAAGGGCCAACCCTGGCGATATTAGGCCAACGGTAGCTCAATTCACCGAAAATATAGATCTACAGACGACAGTTTAAAATTAATTGCATTTGATTTCATTAACTCGATTCCTGCGGATGGAGAAAAAATGAGAGTACAAAGATGATTGATGATATGTTGTTCGTTATTGTACTGGCCGGCAGTACTGGAACTGAAAAATAAAGGTACCGTAATCTCATGGCCGTACAAAGCTGGGCGGCAGGGTCAGTAATCTCCTAGAAATAACACCAATCTTTGGAAACTACCGAAGGATTGTTAAAGGTCTGTAGCCATGTAAATGTGATGTTTGCCTATTTGGTGTAAAAAGCATTAAAAATGATAAAAATAGCCGCAATTTCCATTTAAATCCATCAAATATTGATCATTTTACAAGACAATTACTGTTTTTTACCCACATCATGAATACACATGAGCTACTTGTGCAAATGTGTGACGTTCAGAGAGAGACCTGTCAACTGGGTGTAATATTATGCTTTGTTAGTTAAGCCTTCATTCCAAGGACAGCTGTAATTTTGGGATGTCCCGAGGGGTTAATTTTGGAAGTAGCTTTTTAGTTCTTTGGAAAAATCCACATTAAACAACAAACAAGAAACTAGCTATTAAGTAATTAACAGATAATTTATGAAGGATTAACAAAAAAATACAGACACTGTGCAACACTCCACATCATATTTTTGCATAGCTAATTAACAATTCTCACAAATGAGCAAACTTTGAAGAGAAATATCTTGAGAACTGTAAAAGATATTCAAATAATTCCAACGGATTTTTGATTAGGGGATCTGAATCTAGCTTTGTTGAGTAGAACAACTGAAATTATTACATGTCCGCAGACCTTTAAGATGCAAATTTTAAGGCAAGGAAATGCCGGCAATATGGGAAACTTTTTTTATTTTTTGTCTTGGTCCGCTAACCGTCGACTTTTGGTGGCACTTTTCTAAGCCTTCCCCCTCCCATAGTACAGAAAAAATTTTGTGTACGGCCATGACAGAGCGGTAAATGCTTCATGTTGGTTTTCCGAAATTTGCACTAAGAGTCCCTTGTTGCAGCTTGCAGTGAGTGCCTGGTACTATGAAACTGTTGAAATTAACGGAACTCATGTGGGATATCTAACACGATTTGAATATAAATGAGTGGGCCTACAGAATAGACGAATCAGAGCGGCATAGAGTGTTGCAAGGACGAAACCTCTCCTATAAATTCTAGTTATCAAGACGAACCGGGTGGGCAAGAAAAAAAAAAAACTTGGGAAAACTTGTCAACCATCTGGGAGTAAAACGGTTTCAAAAACCCGGAACTGAATGTGAAAGACACTGATGTCATGCAAGAATGTGGTATTAGCCATAGATACATCGGAAAACTTTTAATTTATGCTAATCCAATTTGATCTACTTCACAGCTTGGAGAATATCCTATAAATGAGGGATCATTAGGTTAAACGGCACTGATATTTTGTGTGGAACCTATAGGGAGCTTGCACCAAAGGTCAAAAGGTCAAATTCAGTGGACTTGCTAGTCGTTCTGGAGGACACTCTGCCACGCACCACATTGCTTTTAGTACATGACCTAGCGTCCGCGTGTGTTGTTTGTCCTTCAGAAGGTGGTTGCGTTAGTTAAATTTTGCACGCGTGAAACCTCACCATAGGCAACCTCATCCGTACCAACTATATTATATCCTAACAAAGTGATTTCACATGTAAAAGAGTTTTGATGTCTAACTAGTTGCCGACAGTCAGGTGCAAATTAATGTTCTTGCATGCAGAACGACTGGTTATTGCCACGGTCAGGGGAGTTACTGCTGGGGATGTGGGGGTGTGTGGGGGAGTTACACCCCGAAATTTTCAAAGTGTCGTATGTAAGGATACTTTTGCGGTCCGTCGAGACCATTTTGTTTTACAATCCATTTACTTTGTCTGGAAAATCTCCGATTTGGAGCTACAGAAATGTTGGGTTCATTTTATGACGTTTCACTTGAAGCATACCCTAAATTAATGTTGGGTGGAAATTCAGTATTCCGTTGGTCGGAAATTATTATACATTTGTGGGAAAGTAGTCACAAATTAACGGAATTTCTGCGTCAGTTTATGATCTTTACTAGGCTGTTTGGGAATCCATTGTCTTTTCCAGGGTTTCGGGAAAATATAAGTACCGTATTGCATATTCATAATTGTCTGGTCATGAAAACACACCATGTCCGACAGTTACTAACTGTGAAAAAACCTTTTTGGAATGTGATGCAACTCAACCTGACTGCTCGTCGGGAATGAGCTGAAGGTAGTCGCGGGGTCGCTGTTGGATTGTAGGTTAGAGCTAATCAAGCAACTCACTGTCGAGGTGGATAAAAGTCCATCTTCTGTTCACGAATCAAACATGAAGGCCAGCACAAAGACTTTCTGCAACAAATCTCTAGAACGCTTTTTTATTCGCCAAACATAAAACAAAATTGGGTCTCAAGTGGGTCGATGACAGTTACAGTTTGATATCTCCGATTTGGTCACGACAAAGACTGTCGGGTCGCATGGCAATCGGGACCGACAGACGGGCGGACAACAAAATTTGGCACAAACTTAACTGACCCGTCTCCCACGAGACTGGTTTTTACTGTCGCGTAGCAGTCGGGCGTGGGCTGGTGGTGTCGGTGCAGTGTTTGCACGCCCAGTGGACTTGTATTACTCCTGTACCAACATTGGCTACACTCGTTAGAGTATGTACTCCAAATCATCAGAACATATTGGACACCCTGATATGAAGTCGGAGAGAGCTATTTGCAGGAAACGCTTTGTACCTAACCTACTAAATTATTGGGTCAAATAATGATCCAATTATACTTCATTCGACCCAAGTTGAGTCAAAATTTGACCCAAAATGTTGGTTCAGTTCCCTTGTGACCCAAGTGTATCTGGAGTGGAGGAATTGCGGCATCGTTACTGTCTCATTTGCTCTAAGTTCAAGCGTTTGTAGTACATGTGTTGTTTGTTACCAGGGGAGCAATTCCCCGAGGCAAAGGGGCTGTGGCCCCATAAACCAAGAGTGAGGAACGACACCCTCATTTTGTCCATCAAAAATTTTTATAGTTCTTATCAAATAATCAAAGACAGGAAGAATCCTAAAAGAGCGGCTTTATGAAAAATGAAGTAAAACGATCTTAAAATGCCTTAAAATGTTCTTTTTCGGCGCTATTCTCACGCATCCTTTTCACGTGCACTAATTGTCCAATTACTAATTCAAGAAGGACAGAGTGCACCCTGGATTCTTGCAAAACCCTTGCACCCGTTGCAATTGCCCATCGTAGCTCCCAACTCTCAAACCTGGTGCATCATAAAGAAATCAAATAACCGTCAGTCCTGGCTATTATGAAGCAAAAAGAGGCGAACTACAATTATTCAGTTTGTGTATTCAGTGCTCTTTGTATATAGGTAATTGTCATGTAAGCTAAAGGCAAACATTACTAAAACGTCTGTAAAAAGAAAGCTATTTTTCGGAGGGTTTCGCTTGCAATCATCTTGTACTCTTCTTGCCCTGTCGTACTGGTACCTTCCCATAAAAAACAACGCTAGTATGCTTTTTTTGAACACTTCGTAAAAATTTTATAATCATTTATGTCTTCCTACCATAAATCCCTCTGTATTTTGGAGAAATCGACCGGCGGTTAGTCCTATACATAATTACACTATTTGAAAGGATAAAGACAGACTTCGATTTATGGTCTGTTTATTAGTGCGTATTCGCTGCCATTTGTGTAGGGTAAATTCTTATCTCCAGCGCCCACAATTATGCAAATACCTCAGAGCATCCGAAGGCTTCGTGGTCATTGCTGAAATTGACCCTTAGGCGGACAACGAAGCCCCACGTCAAAGGCGATCTTATTCTCCTACCATGGAAGTACTACCTAGCTAAATTGACCTTGCTGTTGTGACAACCAAACGAGTACGGTTGCACCAAAGTCAAATTGACGTTAAAAGATGTTCTTCTGTATTTTCCGGTAGGTTTTCTTTTCTTTTTGGGGATTGCTTATCATGTCCTTCTGCTTGAATTATGTGCTTTTCGGCAAAGATGACCTGATAACGAGGGATATGAGTTACCCGTTTTTGTCTGGCCGATATATCTTGTCGGAATGTAGCACTTTTTGTTTGGAAAAGGTCCCACACCCCCCTCCCAACCCGCCACTCATCGATCCTAAGGAACGTCCCTGTTGCCACTAAACTAAAAAGTGCTCGCAGCAGACGCATAGTATTTCTGTATGCTATTAAGCAAAAAGGGCATAAGTCTAAAGTTAAATGACTTATTTTGATCAATTCTCGAATCGTCCCGTATTCTTGTTCAGCGTGTAACGTAGAAACCAACTGGCAATTTTGTCAAAAGGGTCAAAACGCATCGATATTCGCAAATTAATTTACAACTCAACCGACCGGGGATGGTGAGGGAATGAACAAAATGTTCTGACGTGCCGCTAAAAATGTAGCAGTGGTAGTGTGACACTGTGACCCTGCTTATTTTTTGAGCATGATTAAACTAATGGAAATTTCAGGAGCAAAATGAAAAGAGAATATGGTCGGCAACTAGTAAAGAGGAAAGAAATTTTCTCCGATGTATCTCTACCTAACACCACCTCCCTGTGTCTGGTGAAAACTGTGAAGATCAGCCTAGATCAGTCATACTTATTACTTTAAATTATTCTTTATCCCTTACAGAACTTCTGAAGGGAGTGTTATCCGATTTCAGAAGACGATCGAGACAATCGTGTCAAGATTTGTCCCTTTTCTCGACTTCGACGGGCCCAGTCCCGTCGGTTACTGCACGCCCTGCTCACTAATCGGAAATAAGCCAGGGCTTTAACAGATCTGATACGATGTACAGCATTTTGAAATGATTTATTTCAAACCTCAGTCCAGGCCCAAAAGTAGATCTCGTCCGTTAATGTTGCGGCTGAACCTCAATCCATTAGTGATAGCATTTACTCAAAGCTCAATCAAAACTGTGTTCTAGAACAGTTGCACTGGTTCTATACCTTGTGTTATGACTTCGAACAATTACCTAGGACGCATCAGTTTTCCTGTTATGTCTCTTAAAGACGCAGCTTTTCTTTTTCTTCCCTTTTTTGTACTTCCTTCTTTTTTTTCTAACCCTTTCTTTCTACCTGAACACATTTAAAGACGCAAGTTTTATTTTTTTCTTTTTTCTTCCTTTATTGTTTTTTCCAACTCTATCTTTCTTCCTGAACACTTCTTCAGAATCTTGTTTTGTGTCGTTAGTGTATTTAAGGGATCAGACCAGAAAAGTTTAAACTTTTTTCTGGTTCCTCTACTTCCATCGTTTGATATGTTAATTTTCTTTGTATTGTTATACATTTTCTGTATTTGCATATACAATATTTTTAACATAATGTACAAAACTCTTCATGTGTGGAGAGTAGAAAACAAAGTTGAAACTTGAAATTCAAAAGCTCACCGTTGCATTTTTGAAAAGATTCAAAATGTTGTTTATCTCTGCTTTTGTTTTATCTCCTGACGTCATCACAGCATGAGATGAAACTTTGCCCAGGTGACATTTCCTGAACTTCCATGGATTGGATCGGGTACCGTCGGGACACAGAATCTCAAAGTCTTTTTGTCGTAGCCTCCTGTTCCAGTCGTCTTCACTCCTTGGTAAGGAATTGTCTCTCACTGTCGAATGTTTAACAAATGCGACGTCACCAGCGTCCTCAACAAGGCACCTGTGTTGAAATGAGACGATAGAGGATAATTCACCTGGAAGTTTCGAAGGTTGACTTAAATGGTGCTTCAAATCAGGGATGCAGTAAATACGGTGCAGTACGACGTACCATCCACATCATGTCAATTTACTCCTTACATTTTATTCTCTGTCTCTTTTCCTCCAGTACGTTTAAAATCACCTACCAGGTAATTTGGTTTCATATGAAGCCTCTGAATTTTCGCAAAACTATGGTTAAGGAGTGTTATCTCACAGAAATCAATTATAATTATTTTCACGTTTCCTTATATATTGTTTATTCTTGTGTGTGGTATTTCGTAGTTCTTTTTTCCATTGCAATGTCTATGTTGCAAATTGAGTAGGCTCATAGCCAGGTGTGGGCACGTGGACCCGTGCAGACCACTGTGCCCCCATATGGAAAATAGATCGAAAGTAAAATTTGTTTTCCCCGTTAACGGTGACCCTTCTATGACTCTAGGCGACTTTTCACCAAACCTGGTCCCAAAAAGGAATTTATATTATGATGAACGTATTTTGTTTTCTGTCGCATATTATTTTCTATGATTATTTTCGAGCCCTACTGGTGCTTTCATCTTCAGTTAAATTTTGCTCTAAAACCTGTTTCAAATATGTTAGTTTTATAAAGGCAAAGGTTCCACAATTAGGCTATTGTTCTTTCGTGTAGGCGTGATTGTGGAGAAACAAAATTAAATCGATGAGAAGTTCTGCCCTTTCTTGCCATTTGGAAGATTCCTAATTCAGACTCAATATCATGGAAAACATATTTTGTGAGAAACGTGAAGTGCCTAAATGTTGAGTCCCGGAGAGGTGGAAGGTCGAATCCTTCCCCTCGACCAGTCGTCCGACGTCTTGGTTTTGCTCTTAAAGACAGATACTCGTCACCCAAAGTTCTCAAAACCCATTCTCAATCGGTGAATACTCTTTGCTTGACATCAAAGTCAAAAGATGTAGAGTAGCTTACCTTACACAAAGAGTGTCCTGATTACATATCATGGCCTTTTTTCCCCACCAGGATATGACCAGAAGCAATAAACTGGTTTTTGTCTGCATAAGGAGAGGCTGAAGACAGTTTCAGAAGGGAGAAGAGTAACTTAGTTGGGAGGATTGGAACTGTCTGGGATGAGGAGGGGACAGATTTTTCCAACTTTCCTTAGTAAGAACCAAATATTTTCAAATGTTCACCCACAGAACCCCAAGTTTTCGACACCCCAAATTTCGAGTCAGGCATCCTTCCGCAGTCGCTTCTGGCGGGGCTTCGAGTTGCTGTACCCCTTAGGGGAGCTCCCTGATTTGAGCGGTTGACAGAGAGGATAAAGAAATAGTAAGAGAAAGCTATACGTGCGCGCAAAGCGCGGAGAAATTCGCGTTTTGCGGAAAAGTTATGAAAGTAAATGCAACATTGTGAGATGTTATGAAATTCGAAGAAGCTTCTTAGAAGCATACGCTCATGCTGTAATCCATTAAGCCATATCCGGTAAGGATGAAGACCACAGAGGCCTGTATGAAAAAAAAAAACTGGGAGGGGATGAAAGGTATTTCGTCCTCCTAAACTAAAATACTAGGGATTACGCCTTATGAGCCTACGTGCAAATATAAGCAAATATTGCCGGTTTTGCATAATAGTAAAGATACTCCATTCTTCTTAATCAAATTATTGGAGGGGACTATGTCTCACATACAGCGATTTTAGCAAATATTACTGCAGTTGACAATTTCTAGAAAAAGATTGAGCAAGGGTATTACATTCTTAACCAAATCATAGAGGGAATGTACATGTGTGTCTACGGCTGTTTTATTGATCACCGAACACGTGCACGTACCCAGTGTGCGCGTAAAGCGAGCCTGAAAAAATGATTTCCATGACTTCGAAGTCATCAGAAAGTCTAATATTTACACAAATATCAGTAATTATTACGATTTTTGCCAAAATACCATAGTGATTCCGCCCCATCAACCAAATTATTGGAGGGGACTATGTCTCACCACACTCACAATATTTGACGAAATACTGCATGGGGGCGAAAGATGGTCCATCCCCCAACCAAATGATTGGGATCATGTCCCCACCCTCCATCTCCCCCCTTCCAGGGATCCACCATTGCACATACGTACCTAAATGCCCCAGAGTAATCGTAATACGGTTCATGACTGTTACGTGCACATTGATCGCCGTTCTTTCCTATGCAATTCTCGCAAAGGCTCTCGGGATTGGTGCCGTAAACGTCATACTTCGCTGACTTTGCTCCAGGAGCACAACTCGAATTGAAGAACATTCCTGAAAGATAGTGAATTGAATAGAGTAGATTTAGTGACATCATCACCTTCTCGACGACTGATCGCTCAGTCCTCTTCGTTGGCAAAGGGAGCTGCGACTCTAACAGTAGCTCCTTGATTGGACATACAAATTAAACGTGTCGATCAAGTATATAGTTCATGCAAAAATTAATACAGATCTGCCATGTGTTTCGATGTTGACCAGAGAATGTAACTTTTGCGTATGAAGCGTGACTAGGGGTGGTACCATGTGGGTGGCAAGGGCTCTATGCCCCCACCACCCCCGTCAGGAAATTGTTCCAAAATTTGTTGCTAATGAGCCTTAACGGGTACGATAAAAAAGGTACTGCGGACGAAAACAAGTCACCCGGACAGTATACTTGAATTGTGGAGGGCAGATTCTTCAAAAAATACCGAAAATTTTCAAATTTATTTCATTTTTCCCAAATTTTCTTGAATAATAATTCAAGATTATTAAACGTTTGTCAATAAAAACCAAATTTTTCCATATGCATTGCAATAAATTCCCAAAATAAATGACTTTTTCGCTCGCCGAAATTGTTTACTTAGCTATCCTTCCGGAAACCCGTCGACGTTGTCGGAGCTTCGGGTTGCTGCCACCTCACCCCTCCGTTAGGAAAAACCTGACAACACCTCTGAGCGTAATTCACTTTACCGGAGAACATGACATCAAATGGATTTCACTTAATTAATTGATATAGTGATATATCTTAGGCTGTTAGGTGCCTTATATGTTTGAACAATGTGTTCAAGTCATACGCCAACCGTTATGAAATCACTATAGAGCTGTTAGTAGAAGGCAGCCTTGTAATTCTGAGAAGAGGATATTGCTACTGATTGATCCATTTGACTTTTATTTATAATTCTTCAGGCGAGCATGTCTACTATTTCCCCCCTTCAAAACAGCAGCAGCACCGCGCTTCCTGGACTGCGTAAGTTTGGAACCTAACTTCTGGATAAAATTAATTGACTAAATTGGATTCCTGGTTGAGCGTCGCGTAAGGTTTGACATTTGTCTTAGACCAACCCATCGTCGAAATGAAGGAAGGGGGGGGGGATTTAACCTTAGAGCAAAACGTTTGGCAGTCCCAAACTGGGTTTTGTGCAACATGCTTCATGGTAATGACGGATGCCATAAGTCAAGCTTGTCTCATGTCTCAACTAATGCTCACTACCGTCATCACGCCACTGTACCAACAAAGTTTTCAATGACAATAAAACTGATACACCTTTCCTTTATTTAACACTGTGGGTATGAAATTAAAACTTACCAACGGCCCTCGTGACGTCACACGTTTCACCAGTGCCACTAACGTCTAGGTATCCTTCGGTTGCTAAGAATCCAACAGGCATCACCCACCCAGAAGTCTTCATAATACCTGTGTGACATGATCGCTTACCCTGCATGTGAAAAAATATATTGGTTAATATGTAAGAAATACCATTATTTTTGCCTATTTATATAAAATGAGTAAGAACTTCCAAAAATGTCGGTTCGTCTCGAATCGGACCCCCACTTTGCATCCGTTCAAAATGCGTGCGGGAAATTTTTGTGGGGGTAGGGGTGTCTTACAGGCCGAAAAATACTTGACTGCATAGAAATTGTCCGATTATTTCAAAAAGCACGGTTGCTCGAGAAGAAGGTTCTTCCCGAACTTCGGGCGCTGTAGCCCTCGAGGTCCTGGGCCTTACGTCTAAGTCACGTTTCCCACCTACCTACCCGGTTCTATCCTCAATATCCCTTTCCATCTCCGTTCTGATCTTAATTTACCTGAAGTTCTTCGATTGAAAATGAAGTTCCTTTCTTAGCGACAGCTACAGCCCAGTAACTGATTGTCTGTTTGGTGTCGCCATAAACTTCCCCAAGTATTGGTATTAGACCTTGGTCTTTGCCAGCTCGATATATGTCTCCCCCATCCAGCGTCACAATGTCGGCAAATCCAGCTGTTGGGCAATATGTAGATTAAAAAACAATTGTCATTTGTCTCGACGAAGAGATGGCATTTCTGGCTAGGGAAGGCCTAAGGTTGACGAGCTCTTTAAGAGTGAAGAGAGAGGTTTAATTCATCAAAAGATCAAATAGGTACTTGACAGCTTGATGTTTCCTCAATCGCCACGCTTATTACTTTGGTACACTAGTGAGCATTTGTCTAAGCAGGAAGTTGTTAATTAACAACTCCCTTGATTAAGACTAGCCTACATCAAAGCCACTTCTTACGGACCCCTCTGCTGTCTTCATCCGTCCATCAGATAGCCATATACCAAATTATAGTCACCTTACACCGCCATAGGCACGTAGGCAAGCTTTGGTCGTGGGGGAGGGGGGGAGTTGTTTCAGACCACAACAACCTAATGAAGTCAGTAGCATCACAAGACTGTTTGAAGTGAGGGAAACTGGGACACAAGGTTTCGGGGATCCGCCACAGGGCCACTGGTGGGGTCCAGGGGTAAGGTCTGTGTAGGAATTAGGAGGGAAAACTCGGAAGCTCTGGTGGTTAACGCAATTATATGCATTAAAATGAAGCATTTTACTTATTATCTTCAGATGGCATTGAATACACACTAAACAACGGACAACAATAAAAAAAAATATTTCTCTCGCCTAAATCAGAATAAATTACGAACAATTTAATGATGCAGAGCGTTTTGGGATGGGAGAAGGATGATATTAGTGTATGCATGGGCATTGGAACAATTAATCATTCAACAGGAATAATGAGGCTACTGCTTGCCTTCGGTGTCCGTAAAAAGGTGCCCCTCAAAGGGCACCAAGGTATTTTTGAAGACATTTTGGTAATGTTGTACTGAATTTGAAAAATCAAAAGTTATTCATATATTAAACAGGGAGTCACATCCGAATATTTCTATACGTAACAGGTGATCTAGGGCATCCTCTTTCGCTCTTGGGTCATGGTGTGTGTATGTGAGCCCCAACCCCATCCCCTCAGTGGTTACGCACCTGCACCACTATGACAGACAAAACAATTCCAGGCATATTGTCAAGCAACGGTATACCTACCTATCTATATGATGGGATCAAAATTGTATTCTTTTCATTGGCACACTAAGCAAGAGGTAATGGGGGCTGTCGTCCCCAATCGGGCAGAAAATTTTCTATTTTCGAGCAAAATAAATGCTATTTACCGGGCAAACGTGCATCAGATTTCGGCCAAGGCGCTCACACTTTCCACCCAATAAAAAGTGGTCAAGAACATACTTATTTCGATACTTGTATTTACAAAATGTTAAGAAATACTAACCAGCAATGCTGTCGATGCAGTCTGCGTGGCTGGTAGTTGGGAAGCAAGATATTTCTGGGGTAAGACCAGCCTCGAGAAAGGCATCTCTCATTGCTCGACACTTTTGCTGTTCTTGTTCCGATATTGTACAGATCCTCAAAGTGTTATCCGGGCATTTATGAAGACCTATGTATGTATGAAAAATATAACATTTCACACCTGATGCCATACCTTAATTCAACAAGACAAAATATAGAGCTTTCCTATCCACCGCTAAGTACCCCTTCTTCATATTTGGTATCTATTTAACTTTCTTCAGGACTTCATCCTTACAGAGGGTTTGATTTAGGATGCAATCAAACTTTGAAACAGTGATAAGCTACAACCATGACAACTGAACGGAAGTCAGCCAATTAGACTCCAGTCACCAATTTTATTTATAACTATAATGCTATTCCTTAATTTGTTCGGGGATGCCACAGTCCCTTTACAGTCAAGATGCAACATTTTCCAGTGACAGATTCAATACCTGGAGGTCTGATCTTAATTGCGAGAGCGTTCACACTTTAGACTGGTAGATGTTCTGCAAGTGAGAATCATACTTGGATCAAAAACTCCCAAAATTCATTTAAAATCTATTGACGCACTATCTCCTATTACTGTTGAATGTTTCATACCTTCAAAGCTTTCACCGTATCCACCCAAATATTCGGCATAGGTTTGGTCAGGGAGCGCTGTCATGTTGACAGCGTAATCTTTGAAAAGTAAATTTCGGCCGCCCCAAGCAGATGAATCAAACATTGTGAAATGAGGGTTGTCGTCCTCTGCGAACAATTCCTAGTATTAAGTGGACCAAACAGTTTATAAATCATACTGTAAGTACTGTATGTGATTAGAAATTGTTGGTCATAAGGATTGAAATTAGTGTTGAACCGATATAGCCGATATTACCGATACCAATATTTCAGTTATTAATATCGGCCGATACCGATCCGATACGGACATTAGGGAAAGTAATGCAATATGTAGCATTCACCAGGTTCCTCTATTTAAACCTGTGCAAACACATCTTTTTCATGAATCAATTGAACTTACAGTCAATCATACTCAAATAACGTGACATTTTCATGGGCACCGTATAGGATGAGAAATATAGATAAGACAGTATCGGTATTTTAGGTAAATTTTACTCGATACCGATACAGCACAAAAATGGGTAATATCAGCAGATACCGATACTGAATACTGATGATCGGTCCAACACTTATTGAAATGTTAGAGTTTGTATATTGAATTTTATTTAGTAATACTCTACTTGCAAACCACTGATATTGAAGATCCGCTGGAATCTGTTTTTTTTTTTTTATTATTATTATTCTACAAAAACAAACTTGAAAAGGTACGCATCGGTTTTTAAAGTGTGGGAGACAGTATAAGGTTACCGAAATCGGGACAACGGCTGTGACTCTCTGTCTAGGGCGTCGTGCCCCCTCCTCTCATTGGAGTTAGTCCAGGCAACTGTCATAAGTTATAAATGTGTGTGTAGCGTTTCGAAAACTTTGAAAGTATAATGACTGCATCATTTTCGTTCCTGCATTTTTTGTGATAATGTATCCTTTTTTCATTGTACATCATTTTTTCATTATTTTTTATTTCTATTTTTTGCATCATTTTTAAACTGCATTATATTTGACAGCTACATTTTTTAACAACAGATTCCATTCACTTGAATGAATTCTTCGAAGCGAACAGTAAGTTAAGGGAGGGGGAAAGCTTTTGCGATGCGTTTCTCCAGACGTAAAGGTGGGGGAGTTACTCTCCCGCCCTCCAAAATCTGCACTCACATGCATAATACCATCCACCGTGGCCGTTGAGAGACTTTTTAAGGCGGCTGCTCTGTAGACCATATGAGTAGGCTCACTAGAAAGATTTTATTGTCAGACGTAAATTCTTACTCTGTCCTTATTAAAAATCCTTTCTGTAATAGATTTGCAAACACGTTTTCTTTAAATGTTATGCCTTGCTTGATATTGAAACGATGGCTACTTGAAAAATGTAGCTGAACATTCCGGCCTACATAAGCATACTGATCTAAGCATCTTTGGTTCGTGTTGACACAGTGACAATTGGCTGTACCTGCAGACAAGATGATATAAAGATGACTTACATGGTGGAGTTATATAATGGTACATTTGTGTTTAAATCATAAATGTGATGTCCTTACAACGGCAGCCAAAAGCAATCTCTGGTACCCTTGAACATCCTCGCTGGAAGTAGAACCGGAAGTCATCACCGAGTGACTTACGCCCTTGTATGTAAAGAAAAGTAGAGAAAGATTGAAGATAAACACCTGCATACAATATCTTTCATGTGTTTCATTAGATCACAGGCATATTACATGGACACGTCTTTCTGATCATAAAGGTGAGACAGCTGTCTGAAGGACCTACCTGACTGCATGGTCTTAAGAATATTAACTAATAACACATTTTCCCCGTTTCAAAGCCTCGTACTCCAAAATTCTTAGTTTTCTTGCTTTCTACTTATTCTATACTAACTTTAAGCCTTTTCCATATTGCAATTTATAAAGTTTTCTTATGAATATTTTCAGGAATATTTTGCTTAAGATAGAAGAATATTCTCTGTAAGAACCTATACATAATTGGAAAGAGCAAAGAGGGGGAATTTGAATAAATATTTTTTTTATTAATTGATCACATTAAGTATGCAAATATCCAAATAAGATAATAAAACAGGGTTTTTGCAAATATGCAAATTTGATGATGTCACATGGTTTTGGATCGGTTTTTGATATTATATGGTACAGTATGTTCCATGGATGTTCCTGATCTTGCGGCCTGAAGCGCATGCCCTATGTTGTCGCATTTGAAATTTTGCCGAACTTGACGATGGGTGAATTGTTGATGGGTACTCTCCACCGTATACCGCCCTCAGTTCATCGGAAAGGAGCACCAGCTCATGAACCTTTAAATTAATTACATGGTGGGTAACCCTATAATCACATCCCACATTTGCATAATCTATTACAATCAAAGACCGATAAAAACCTTTGAAATGTGGCAGCGATCAGCGTCTTCTATGGCAGCTCTGGTACCATCTTTACAAAGGAGTCGTAAGTCGTCCGTGGTAGTGTCCGCAGCCCAGTCTGGAGCGTTCTCACCAATGTTGGCTTCTATTGTTGCTGGTTTGATAAATGCTACTTCTCCCATTCCCTCGATCAAACATCTACAATTGAAATGAACAAAAAATGAACTATGTGGTATAAACTTAGAACAACGTTTCTCAACCGGCGGGCCGAGACCGACTGGTGGGCGAAGAAGTCGGCCGAAAAAAAACTAAGGGGTAAATCTTTATTTCTATCCATGATCATTTTTAGTATATCTTATCCCACACAGATGTTTCTTGGTGTTTTACCTTGACTCACGTGGTTAAGTTATACATGTAAGTGGAACTTCTTTATTCAGTTAGGTGGTCCTTGGGTAATTTAGCGATAAAAAAGAGACTCGAGTTGTACAAGGTTGAAAAAGGCTGACGTAAAAATCTGTTTGTGTACGGTTCCTTTTTTGGAGTGCGTTCTCTCAAGACGACATATGGAGGGTGCTAAATCGAATGATTAGCTAAAAATATTTAGTTTCATAAATGGCATTGTAAATATAAGTAGGGCTGTTTCTGAGTCCCCTAACCCGCATTCCGCACCAATTCTGATTCCAATGGCTACCATTTCTAGCCAACTCCAATTTAACACCTCCCAATTCCGGGCCAGTACCGAGTCCGGCCATTCAACAATGTAGCATCTACTTAATGCTTTTTGCACTATTTTGCAATTACACGCAATTAAAATGGGCATTATAGGAGTTATTTCATACCTTGGTCTCTTTGTAATTCGGTTGATTGTATCTGACCATTTATGTGTTTAACTGTGCACCAATAACAATGTATTCCTAAGTAACATTTACGTGGACTCGGCTGGAATCGGCTCAGAGTCCAGCTGCAGCCTGTTGCGGAACCTCCTATTCCGGCAACTCCTGAGCCCGAAGGAAAACGGACGGCGAATCAGGCTTCGAGTACGGACCTGGAGTGGGATGTTACAGCCCTGAATATTAACTGTCGTCCTAACCTTACTTTGAAGCATCAAGTAAATCTTTGAAATCTACTCTTGATTTGCTTTCAAGTATCTTCCAAGATGTTTTCAGAACATAAACATTGCATATCCCAAGGAGGTATCTTACTTGAATTTCAAGGGAAAATACAACCCCCCCCCCTTAATTTGAATGAGTGTGTCACGTTACCCTAGTTCAGGAATAGCTCTTATCAATCATGTGACAATATGTTTGTTACTCATTTGTTTATTTTTTGCAGAAAAACTCCGTGGTTTGCCTTCAATATTCAATGGTTGTATACAGAAACATAATAAAAATAATGAAAGATACTTGTGAGCGGAATAAGAGATTTGTAAGATTTAGCAAACTTTTGAAAATAAACTTGGGGTGACTGCCATCTCCCTTTAGCAACTTCTTGCCAAAAATATCGTTGCATGATTAAAAGAACGCTAGGCTATACATTAATTATCAAAGTGCGTTACCCTAGTTCCTTTCAGCATGACTACTTTTACCCTTAACGTCTACCTACCGCAGTGCCCCTGAGTAGCCATTGTAAGGCTCTGTATCTGGATCGCGACCACAGTCTCCTGCACAAATATCACATAAATTGGACAGATCATCGCCGTAAGGATTATTGTCCGCCAATAGTGCACCTTTGTTAAGAAATTATAAAGAAAGAAATGACTTGAGCTTCCAGTTGTCTGAGTATGTATTTGGAATTATATTAATGATATCCTATAGGGTTTGTAAGAAAACGACAAAGACAGCGACATCTGAAAGAGTAAGAACTATCAACCATTGGTTCGATGGTCGTTTTTGTATTTATTTTTTTATTTAAGGCGTATTGCCAGCTTAATTTCTAAATTTTTCACCAGCTAAAAAGTAATGTTTGAGATTTACATCCAAAGAATTCCTCTATAAAGAACTTCCAATGCGAAGATGGCAATACTAATGAAAGATAAACTTTCGACGTACCCTTGAAATCTAAGCGAGATAAGGTTGGGGCGGGGGTGGCTAAAATATTTGGGGAGCAAGAAATGCTAAAATACATTAGCGTAATAATTATTTTCTAGGGGGTAAAATTTTTCTAAGGGCATCTTCCTTGCCCCCTCCCCCTTGGCTTTGACCCTAGAATGAAATCTTATCCTTTTTTACCGGATTTCCTAGGTGAAATATCTTCTATTAACATGTTTTCTTTTACAACAAACCTCCTGCAGGAGGCTCAGTTAAATACAACTCATGAAAATTGAATCCCATCAGTAGGTACCAACACCTTAATGCCTTTTCGCACCAGACAAAATATGACGACATAATCGATCTTCAACAGAGAAAGAAAAAATACAATTTACCTCTGATAAGAGCAAGATGTTCAACTGAAGTATTTTCGCACTACCAAAGCTATCACAAAACCACAGGTACAAGTACACACAGAAAAAGACAGTAAAACTTGTTGGGTTAAAAGTTTAAAATTCTTGAACCTAGTACCTGGTGCAGGGATTAATTCTTTCACAATGACTCCCAAATTTCGATTATTCCCCCCCCCCCACACACACACACTTGTTTTCAAATCTGTGGCTTCGGTGACAGTCTTCAGTAGAAAATCTGTGCAACTGCCTCACAGACAAGTATTCTGTCCCTCTAAACAAAAGCTTTGTCCATAGAAATTTTGCAAAAGAGGGACGGCCTATTCTGAACTTGGGGCTGTAACATGAAAAAAAAAAACAGCTAATTTAAAGCCAAACCCACACTTTCTGGCACGATAATTCTATTATACAGTATCTTCTCATTGTAACAGAAGCCAAATCCCCAATATAAAAGTGGGCAGGTTACAGTATTTACTATTGCGAATACTATTAGACTGTACCTGGAGCGCAACTTGAGCTGAAAAATTGCGAAGCCGACTTTGGGTGTTCCTTACAGCCTACTGATTTCATTTGACCAGATCTCAGCAAGTAGCCCACCGGGATATTCCAGCCAGCCGTTCTTCCCACACCAGTGTGACATGTTCTCGCCCCTTCCAGGTTTGTCAATGTTACGTTGGTGGTCGCTTTAGTCACGGCGATTCCGTAGTACCCCGTAGAACCTGTAAAAGAGTTCAGAATGAGAAAAGATACAATTACTAAAAGTGAGACGGTATAACGTCTTTTATAACTACGCTCTAGCCACCACCCAAGTCTTCAATTTAATCCCCATTTTAAGTTAAATAGTCACATACTGACTTTTTTACGTTTATATGCGTCAACTGCTTGATTTTATATATTTTCAGACCAGGTGCGGAACCAGAAATTTCGAGGAGGGCAGGAGCGAGTACGATGGGTAACCTCAAGATCACCGAAGGTGCAGAACAAGCGAAAAGCAGGAGTCTGGGATCCTGTGGCCGCGTAAGGGACCCTGGCGGGGTCTAGGGGCGAAACCGGGTGGAAGTGTTAAAATGTAGACATATCTGTAGAAAACTAGTGTTATCAACCGGACTTCAAAACATTGATAAGTCAGTCTCATCTTTACAAAACCTGTGGAAGAGGGAAACAATTTCCCTTTTTCACAAGTTACAAACTTTGTTCTTGAATAACCATGAATACAGAAGAGCATAAATGCATCACATTGACTGTTAAATGGAGCAACGTTTGAGAGGCACTGAAGAATTAAGGGGAAAAGAATTGAACTGAGAACAAATGCGCTTAATGTAGGTAGTTAGGGAAAGACTTGTCATAGAAAACAATTAAACTGCGACTATTATTTATCCCTAAAAATATTCCACCTCAACCCCTGTAAAGAGGTATTTTGCCGAAACTTGTTTTGGCTTATTTCAAATTTGGTTAAGAAACCATTAGACGAGCACTATCCTCCAAGTAATGCATGCTGGAGTCACTGTTTGTGACGAGAATTATACTTTTGGTAAGAGCTTCTCTATAGTGGTGGGGGAAGGGGCACACTGGCAGCAGTCCTATAAGATGTCACGCGTTCTTGCCAGCCTGGCGTCTTTGATGAAAATTAACATCTCATCCCCCCTAGACTGCAGCTAATTTCAGTACTCTATAGCACGAAATTGTTAATACAGTTCAATGTTGCAAGCCATACCCCCTTTCTTCATGGCTTACATCTTTATGTTCACGTCCACAGATCTGTAGACAGGCGTCATTGCTTAGCCATTCAGCTGTTTTGCATATTAAAGTCATTTTTCCTGTCCCTAAACGTTTGGTTAAACTTTTCATATAGACTATTTAAACAAGAAGCTCCACCAAACTAATGCAGGAAAATACATTTTGAAGTAAATTTTTTGAAATATTTTATCCTCTTTTCATTCTCCTTTAATTCACTTTCATTTTTGCCGACGAGGGGGTGGGGGGGGGGGTTCAGTCATGGTCGCTTCGTTAATGCAGTGAGACGATTGCAGACAATAACTTCCTGCGTCCAAGATCCTTCAGTTAGTGATGACGTATTACCCATTTTCTTGTTAAACATCGCATAGGCCAGTATCCAGACCAGTTAATAACGGGGGGGGGTAGCTTCTTGGGACAAGCAATTTTAGGGCGTGAGATATACTTAAAAGCATTAAAACAATGAAAAATCTGAATTTTCTACGGGCGAATTTTTTCTAAGGAACACCCCCACCTGAGTTAGGGGCTTGGATCGCCAGCTGCCTGATGAAATTCTTTTTCCTAAAAAAGTCACTTAATTTAAAAATTGGTTTTCATAACAAATATTAGGCATGCCTCTTACATGAATATAATAAAGTTGTTTACGAGATCGTGTTATAAATACCATGAATAAATTAATTCATGTTGATCTTTATTGAACTTTTATTTTGCTCTTTTCCTTATTCAATGTTCCCATAACTTTTCATTTTATGATTTTGGTGTTAGAAAGTACAGTCCTAACATCATTATTGCTATTTGGCTCAAGATATCATTGCAGGAAAAATGTTTTGAAGCATGGGCGTCGATCCTGGGGGAACAGGGGGACATGTCCCCTGCACTTTTTGATCGGGGACGCAATACAAAATGTCCCCCCACACTTTTCGCTGCCAGGCTTTTACTTTTCATAAGTCATAATCATGGGCGTAAGCACTCAATTTGATCTAGAGGGCTGTAACGACTTGCCCGAAAGATGTAGCTAAAAGATTTTCGTGCGCTCCGCGCGCGTTCAACATGTAAATATACATATTATATAGACATGCAGGGGTGGTATGCCAGTTTCATTTCAATCACTTGCCGTGATACGGTATATTAACCTTCCACTTTGGTTATAAATTTTGGGGAAGCCCTTACAATAATGATAATAATCAGAGACGCAGCCAGAATTTATCCCACAGTGGGTCATGCAGTATGTTTTGTGATTACTGGCCTGGGGAAGGGGTCTTTGAAAATTTGTGAATACTTGAGGGACCTTAATAGATGCATTTTAGTGGAATGTTTGAGAAAATATTAGGGTAAATCCTGCCAAAATTTGACATATTCTAGAGACTGAGGGAGTTAAAGGCTGTTCAATATTTAATCGGCTGGCAGGTAAGTGGTTGAATCTG
>WURT03657853.1:0-18451 GCA_009936505.3 Holothuria glaberrima
TGGACAAATTTTAAGGTATATTACTGCACATTTTTGAAATTTCTTAGTCCTTTGGAAAATTTTTTGATATTTGAGGTTCCTTAGATGCAATCTGGTGCATTATTTTGGACAAATTCTAAGGTAAATTACTGCAAATTTTTGATATTTCTTACAGAAGAGACGAATAAAGGGTTTTGTGCTTCGAAAGTAGGGGGCTAAAGCATACTTCACCCCCACAAATTTCGCTGGGGGCTGTCGCCCCCAGCCCCCCCCCCGCTTCCTACGCCCTTGCTACTTCTTTAAAAAACTATCACAAAACGAAACTGCGAATTAGCAAAGGCTTGCACGCATATGATCTAATGCCTCCTAAGTAGTGTTGAACCGTCGTTAACATTATTTTGTTTTGTAAGGATGCATAGGTGGCCTACTTAGTACAAGCATTCTGCTTTTCCGGGCTTCTTCCACCATTTTCTGTATATTATACATTACTTTGAATTTTAAAATGTCTTGGAAAATAATTGAAAGAAAAGGAAAGGTCCTGAATCATGGTCATTTTATTTCACGTCCAAAACGGCATTTATAGACTGTCCTTGTTTTTTATTACTTTAATTACTACCGTGTTTATCAAGGCATAAGAACACGGGCGTCGCCAGAGCATTCTGAATGGGAAATGCGTCAAGTTATCTCGATTAAAGGGACAAAAATGCAGACAGAAAAAGATTCGCGTAACATAAAGCAACTATAATCAGGGTTCAGGGGCCGCCTCAGGACCCCGGGTCGGGCCCAGAGGCAACGTCCAGATGGAGCCAGGGGAGAAACCCCCAGAAATTTTGGATCATTTTCAAAATAATGGCCCGGACATAAGAATGAAGCATTTAAGTATTTTTAAGACGTTCAATGGGCAATGAAAAACCACTGAAATCACGATTTGAACACTTTATTTTTATAATTTCTTGCCTCAGACTTAGATCCGCTTGAGTTGTTGATGCAGGAAATGGTAACAGGAGAGAACGAAAGATAGCTGGGGTTGTATGCGGCTTTGGAATAGTATCATTGCTCATACAGGATGTGGGCCTAAATATGCCAAGCACTGACGGATGCGCACGCAGCGCTGCGTGCCTAAAAATTACTGCATTTTCAAGACACTTTAAAGGTGCAGAGTCTAATTCTTTCAATAGGAGGCTTTTTCTTATACAAACGATTAACCTATATTTTCAAATACCAAATTTAGGCGAAGGGGCGGTATTGGAGGGTTAATGCCCCTGTTTACAGACCCCTTAGACTGCAACTTGATGAAATCATATTATCCGTGGCGGATACGGACATTTTCATTGGAAAACTATTCATTTTGAACATGCAGGACCATTGTCGACCTCGGCATCACTACGGTTGGGGATGTGAGCTTATTGTCGGAACAACACAAAAATGTAACAATAGTTATGAATCTTACACTTCCCCCTCCCACACTGCGGTGCGAGCAAAACGCTATCCGCTCATATCTAGAGTAAAATACATCGGCTATCAGGTGGCTGGATCAAGTCGCTGATAACATTCTTACCGCGACCCCTTTTCTGATGATGGTTTAACCCGTCCTCGCTGCTTACCGTGCTGTGCGACAAATTACGCTGTTGGCCACAAATTTCTGTTCTTTACAGAAAAGTGTGTAAAGTGTGTACAGTTTACTTTGTGCAGAAGGGGCTGCCCACTGCTTAGTCATATGCAACGGAAATATTGAAGGAATGGAACAGAGAATTCCAAAAGCGCCCAAAGCAAAAACAGCAAAACAGGTAAAAACATGTAAACCGTTTGTCGGGTATAACCATAGCCGTACGCGACTTTTCCAATTTTGGGGGGCAGAAATTTTTTTGCCCGAATCTCAAAAAGTTGCCAGAATTTCGTTGCAGTTCAGGTGCATAAAATAGACCACCAAGCCACTACATGTGGACGAAGCGCGAAAAAAGTTTTGCACATTTTTTCGGGCGTTCGATCAAAATTCCGGAACTCAGTAAGAAATTCGGGCAATCTTTTCACTTTTACTTGATCTCTGCTGGAATTTCACCTATTCTGTGCCCAAATTTTTGTCGTTTCCAGCCCGAATTTTCGACCTCAGAAATTTTTGGGGGCAGTCTACCCCCTTCCCCCGCCTCTTACCCCTATGGGTATAACATATTTTATCGCATTCACTAAGACTCCTCGACAAAATTGGAATCGTCTTCCTTTTACAAGGATCCGACAGATCCCCCTGTCCAGTCGCGCCGCAAGGATGTGATGATTGTAGCACCACAGGAGATGATGTCATAACTCCATCCCAGATAAACTCAGAGAGTGTCAGGTATGCATACTCGTATCTAAGCTACTTTGCATTAGAGGTTGGAACCTTCCTTTGTCACCTAGTTAAAAAATGCTTTCCTGAGGAGGGATCTAAGATTAGGTGTCAAGGTGGCTCAGATCCAAACTGATGATATCTTTGGCAAAATTTTGAACTAATATATCTGAGTAAAATTTGTTCTTATTTTTGTCGGATGTAAAGGAAGGGTATGGTGTCTTTGAGGAGGGATGACGTAGTTGCAAAATGGTGTTATCTTTCGCAAAACTTTAAACTGATGTGACGTTTAGAAATTGCCACTTCTTAGTGGCATGTATATATATAGTGGTATTTTAGTTGTGGCATGGCACACCTCCAAGTTTGGTACCATGGGGTAATTACAAAATGCAAACGTTGTTATGATACTTGTAACGGACATCCAAATGACACTTGAGGATCAGAGAGCACATCAAAACTAGTACCTTCACTTATTTGAGCGAGACTCTAAATTTACAACTGCCGATTAGGAGTTACGGGAGTAAAGTATATTGTAACAAAATGGTATAAGGGATCAATAAATTGCATGTTTCATATTGCTTTTTCTATGAAAATGCACTTAATGACCTTCCAATAAGCTTGTGCAAAGAGTAATAAACTTAAAATCATGAACATAGAAATTTACCTCAAAATACATGATTACCACAAAATCGAGTCTTGATGCTAGCCTGAAACTTGACTTCAGTTTCCGGAAAATAGTCTCCCCCCCCCCCCCGCCCCAGAATAGATCTTGCCTTACCGGTATAGACCTAATAATAGTCCTCAGGCATGGAGTGTAAATTGTGGCAATTTCACACGAACTGTTATAAAACCCCAAAAACCTACCTTAGAAAATGATTAAAATAGGTCCATCACTCAGTCTAAAACATACCTCATCCTATCACCTACGGAAATGTATAGATATAACGCCCTTCAGTTCATTTTAAAATCGTTTGGTTCATGCGTCCCCATACGGGTGCCACGTCACCTGTCCCTTGCATGGCGCCATCCCTAATCCTAAACCTCCTACCCACCCGATACACACACCTGGTGTGCTTTTTGCTTCGTTTTCCCCTTCTTTTACTCTATTTTCCTCTCTCCTCTTTCCTCTTTCCTCTCTCCTTCCCTCTTTTCCCCTACCGTTCCCCTTCTTTTTGCCAATTGGCGTAGAATTATGCCGATTGTATCCGGGAATGGGTGCGTCACACCCCACACTCCCCTTCCGGCGGATGCACTGCATGAAAAGTAGTATTTCTCAGAATCGCCGATATATTCTTAGATGCTTTTTCTAAAGTGAGTGTGTGCTGCTGATATCGAACTGATAAACCAAACAGATTAGACAATGCTTCTTGACTCTAATGGTAGCTAAGTTAGTTAAATGAGATTTTACGGCTCAGTGGTAGCTACGGGTGTCAATGCCTGGACTGCCTCTTTTAATGACGGTCTGCTAATGTGTTCCCATACAGTCAGTCATTAATTTTTTATCACTGTATGAGAAATATGCCCGAGGCTCCTTGGACCTGTATTGGAAGGCCGGTGTTTTGCGCAACATTTTCACTGCTGCAATTGCTAGTGATTAGGTGACACAACCAGTGAAGTTTACGGAGAGATATGATAATCATCTATCAGTAGGCAAAGTACTTTTTGAATAAGTTTAAACCAACTGTTAGTTGCATAATATGGTAATTACAGTTTTTGCTATCTATGTGATAGGAAGGAGCCCAAGGCCCATACTCATCACACGACGTGATATGTGGTAGGCCAATTTATGTATTTCAACTCATAATACAAAACTAGGTTTTGTGTTTGGATTCGAAGTAACTGCGGTCGGCCTCACTTATACTCTCCAAGCAAATGTACGGCGTTGTTCCCGTTACTCTTTGAAAGTAACTCGGTAGTAACAGTTACTTTCGTAAAATTGTATCTCGTGAGGGTTACAATTTACAAGGTCGACAAATTAAACAGTAGGAGTTACGTTTGATTGAAAAGTAACTAGCTAATTTTAAAAGTTACCAGTTACTTGACCATGGATATACGGTACATAACAGTAGCTTGGGCAAAATCTCTAGAGGGCAGTTCATGACCACTACACAGGGAA
This sequence comes from Holothuria glaberrima, assembly GCA_009936505.3. Taxonomy (NCBI): domain Eukaryota; kingdom Metazoa; phylum Echinodermata; class Holothuroidea; order Aspidochirotida; family Holothuriidae; genus Holothuria; species Holothuria glaberrima. The sequence continues at coordinate 4,419 of WURT03657853.1, forward strand.
TTAAGTTAGCTAACACCCTGGCGGACCCTGTTTTTTCACCTGTACATAGGTGCCAACCTGGGAGATGATGCTGGTACATGCAAGGCCTAGCTTAGGTGCAAAATTGTGCTGTAGGTGTCAAAGTTTTGAACTGATTATATCTTTCAGAATTGTCGTTATTAGTGATATTCGTCTTAATTTTTGGATGGGTGCTAGTAAAGCGGTACTGTCTAAGAGAACTTGGGAAGTGACGCCTTTATACTCTTTGAGAAATTTGTATCTTTAACACAGTTTCTTAAAGCGTTGAATAAATTATACGTTTAGGAATCCTCATTATTAAGTGATGTTTTTTCTGTTTTGGTAGGGGTGTTACTGAAGGAGATGTTCCCTTACCCAGAGTTAAATTACATTTGGACCATTTGCATTCTTCTCGAATCGTCTTGAATGGTTTCAAGTGGTTTTTAAAAGGTTTTGAATAGTGCCAACTGGTCGTAAATATGCAAATGGTAACCTCAACTGGTTTTATAACTGGTTTCAAATGGTAATAAATGGTTTTGAATGGAAAATAGACAAAAACACAGTCTAAACCATTTGGAACCTGAATTGTTTCAAATGGTTTCTGCCAAATGGAATTTAACCCCGGGAAGGGAAGAGGTTTACACCTCTACTCTTTGAGACATTTTTCTTGCTTAAAGTAGTCTTAGATCCAAAATATTGTTATCTTTGGTATAGCTTTGGACTGATTGCATGAGCTGAAAAAAATTATTTACTGTTTTTTTGGCAGAGGCATGGCACCCATGCTGGTACCCGTTTCTCCCTAGACTTCTTAGTAGGCAGCTGGGAAAGCCCCCATTGTTTTTGAACGCAGCCGAGAAAAGTGTTCGGTAGAAATGTCTCCCAGTTGGGAGAACATAATTAAATATTTTATACCTTAAAGTTGCATCTAAATTTTCTATACTTTTAAATTACATGCTTTAGAAACAAATTTAGATTTTAAGCAGAAAAGTTAAATTTGATTTGAAATAAAGTCACCCCAATTTAAATTGGTTTACCCAGGCATCCTATTTAATGGAATGGCTCTTTAGAATCATGTGACAATTTCTTTTTGCTGAATTTTGATATTCACGTATAAAATAATGTCTTGGTTTACCTAGAATATGCAATTTTTGTGTTCTAACATTATAACATATCATGAATGATACTCGAAGTAAGGTAAGAGTATGTTTGTGAAATTTAGCTGTTGTTTCAAAATAAGTTTAGCTAATAGCTAAAGTAATCGTAGGCCGCTATTTTATCTTTAGCCAGCGTATATGCTGGTGTATTCAAACATTGCATCTTGTAAAGGGAAAAGGTTCAATTCGTTAAGAAGATAAGCCCACAGCAGAACGGGCCCTCTCCGGTTAAATTTGGGGCAAAAAGCTTTTGTATGCGATTTTCCCTAGTTTTGGGGGCCTTGAAATCATAACTTGGACAGTGAAATTTTCAGCATTTCATTATTTTTTCTCACGTACCCAAAATTTTTTTATGGTTTGGAAAATCTCTGTGACAACTGCCCCTGCCCCCTGTTCCCACAGTCTACTACCTTGCCAGTATCTCTTCCGACATGGTGGGACTTGAGTAGGTAGAAGACAGCTTGCAAGGGAACATATGAGAGGACACTCATATCCTTCTTTGTACAGAATATAAGCAGCGGTGTTTCACAAAGAAAGGCTATATGATCCGTGCTGATCTTCACTGCAGATGCAAACAGAGGCTCTTAGTGCTCAAAATACAACTACGAATTAGAATAGTGTGTCGAAACGTTTTGAAACTATCTGTTACCCCAACTTTGGTTTTAATAAAAAGATTTCCAGTTGCAATAATACTACTTTGAAGATGGACACCGTTACAATCTTATTGCATGATTCAGAGTGCTTAGTGGCTTTTAAATAAGCCCTATAACTATAAACGATAAAATTTGAAAATCAGCACATTCTAATGTGCATATGGCTAAGTGCAGCCTGTAGCCTGGCGAGGGCACAGAAGCCGTACCGTACTTATGTGCAGACTCCTGTGCCACATACTTGGAAAGGGATCGAAAAATAATTTTGTCCTACCTCTGTTCAGAGGTAGAGGTACGGGGTATGGGGACGTATGCCCCCACGTGATTACAATCTACGTTTAAAATGACCCCAAACAGCCAAAAGACGTTTAAGTTACACAGATTCTGTAGGGAGTGCAGGTGAAGTGGTTTCACAAATGACTGATGGATGCACTAGTGTCATTTCTGTCAAAAACGTCTTGTTAACTGCAAACGTTTTGCTCGACTCACTCTTTATCCCCTTAATAACTATTTTTCAACCCCATTTGAAAGGCAATGGCTTTATTCAACGATTAAAGTGTTACAATTATTGTTTTTCGTTGCCGGAATAATTATGGGGAGGCAGAAAATTTCACAGATATGAAGAATGCCTTTCAGCTTTTCTCTATATACCTTTCAAAAGATTATTTATATAGACTCACCTTCATGGTTTCATGTATTTTGTTTGAAAAAATAAGGGTGTCTCAGAAGTGATCCTGCATGCAACTTTTGCCGCGGTCAAAAACATTCCAAAAAATATTGGAGCGGGCTAACGCTATTGCTCTTTTCCTGATGAATATTTTCAAAAGCGCCCTGCTCCACTTTTTGCACGCCAAAAGGAAAAAATGATATGGTTTTTTCCTACTCGTCTGATTCATTAAGGATATCATCTATGTTTAACTTACTACATGAATGCACGGAAGGTATCTGGTACTTGGCATACTAGTATTGAAAGGGACCAATCGCCGGTGTAAAAATTCGAATTCAATTTTACAGAGAGGAAAATTGCCAGTAGTAGAAGGTCCTAGACATTGGCTCGAATTATGCTACAACTGGTCTTGGACTTGGATCGAGTCAATTTCGAAGGAGTCAACAAAAGTAAAAGTCACCGTTACCTGTGCTCAATGTAAATGGAATCTGTGCACAAATTTGTAAATGAAAGCATGAATAGTCAACAACTTGCAATAAACTAAATTAATGGGGAGGCCAGACTATGGAATTGACTACTAACAATGATGTTATTAATGATGTACTTATAAAATAATATGAAGTACCCGATACACATAGCCTTTACAGTTCTAACTGTAAATGGTGATACACTATTATCAGTAAAAACTGACTTGTATAATTTCCGCGTTCGTATTCTTGCAGTGTACCGCTTTCGAATCCCACTTACACCTTCGTTCCTCAAGTCTTGTTACGCTTCTTTATCCTACTTCTTGTTCATCCTGTCACTGAAATTTTACTTTGGAGTTGTAAGTTTTAAGTTAGATGCATGCCAAGAAATTATAGCACAAGTCAGAATTTACTGATAACGGTATATCACAATTAACAGTTAGAACTGTAAATGCTATGTGAATCGTAGCATTTACAGTTCTAACTGTTAATTGTGATATACCTATATATACATATATATACATATATATATATATATATATATAATATATAATTGTGATGCACTGTAGCTGTCGATATTGCGAGTCCATGCCCTAACCGATTGCGCGGCGAGCCGAGCTGCCGGCGAACGATTTGAAATATTATAAGCACAGACCTTTTCTCTATGCGTACCTCTATCCCTGTCCGTACCCGTACCACGTATATAACCCTATCCCTATCCCTATCTCTATGCATACCCCTATCTCTGTCCGTATCCGTACCACGTATATAACCCTATCCCTATCCCAGTCCATGCGAAGAAATTATACTACAAGTCAGTTTTTACTGAAAATGGTGTACCACCATTTAGTTAGAACTCTAAAGGCTTTGGGTATATGAAGAGACCCATACGTTTGTTATGCTATGCACTGGCAAAAAGGCAAGTCTCGGAACTGAAGTTCATGGAATCAAAGCTGGCTCGGACATGGGGGTTGCCAGACTTGGCGCGAAATCGATCAACTGCAATAGGAATTGGGCTGGATTCATATAAGGTGGACGCGGGTATTGCTATGAGGAAATGATTAGAAAATGCAAGGATGGTTATCTGTACGTAATACCGGTTCTCACGTGCACCCTTACCACTAGGGGGACAAGAAGTGTATTAACCAAATTCAGTTTTTGTCAATTAAATCAATTTTATTAACTGACCCAAGGAAAAATTACTTGATGACCGTTCAGTATATGAAAACGACGTGACTTTCAGACTCTTAGACGAAACGTTATGTTTGGTTTTAAGTATGGCTTGAGACGCAAATCAAGTTATTAATTATATTAATAGACAAAAGAACATGAAGGGCTGTGCACAAGTCTTAGCAAAAAGGTCTCTCTTTCCAGCTAGTGGTCTAAATCGTAAGGAACATTTGATGATAGTGGGGATGACGACGACAATAAGAGAGGTGAAAGACAAATATATTGATTGTAATATTTCTATCAAATTGCCATCAGTTTTAAAACTTTCTGTTACTGGCCCAAAGGAAATTTTGTTTGTGGTCGTTTCAGCCATTAGTAACGAAAAAAAAAGCACCAAGGAAAACCACTACAGTTACTGTTACGAAGAAACTAGTTAGTTGCCCTGTTACAGGATTGTAATTCAACTCGTTCAATTGCATGCAGTGGTTTCGTTACACAAACTGGAATCTCGTAGCCGTAACGTCATTACATGTAACTCGTTCCTTTGAACCCTTCAAACGTATGAACAACAGCGAGTTAGTGCAACAACTGCGCATTTTTAAGGACGTAAATTAAATTTCTATTTGAAGTATTCAACATATGATGAACAAAACTTACCGTATATCGTCACTTGAAAAAAGGACGTGGAAGTTATTCCTCCATAGCTGGATCTGCAGGCAAAAGTTCCTTCATGTTCAAACCCAGCTTGGTGCACGATCAACCGGTTTCCATTAATATTTGTCTCGAAATTTTCCAGGTGAAAAATGCGTTTGCCTGCAACGTGTCCTGAAATTAAAGTTGTCCGATTATTGTCGTCCATTTTCCATACAATAATGAAGGGATTGTTGGTTGCACATGTTAATATCAGCTCTGAATTTATTTCGACAAATTTCTCTTCCGTTGTAAAAGAATCATCTAAGTTTCCTGCAAGTTCTAACAATATGACCGATTCATTGAAAGTAATCAATGGCGGTGAGTTAACAACTTTGCATACTAGAACCTCAAAGTTGCCAGAATCAAAATCATGATTCGTAACGTAGGCATAAGAAGTAAATCTCTCATCACTGAGCTTTGTTGACTCGTCATACGCTATTTCACGATCTCCATAGACTGTTCTTCTGAACCATTTTGGTCTTATAAGTGGTCTTGAATCCTTCACCATGCAAGTCGAATTATGTGTGGTATCCACTAACTTATAGCAGTTGTTGTCATTACTGCACTGGTTAATAATTGGATAGGGAGAACTCGGTGCCACTGTTTAAGAAATAAACAAATTCGTCTTGTGACCTCAAAAGCAAATACGTAAAAAAAAATGGAAAAAAAAAGATATGATATTAGTCACAAGCGATATTTACCTTCATAACGAAGTGAGTGTAATTCATGTCATAGGCTAGCGGTTACAGTAATGTGAAAGTTATTGCAGGAAATAGTCTATCGGGCTGAAATTGTAGTGTCAGATTGCTTGCAACTTTTTAAGAATCGTATAAAATAGCAAAACAACTTTTGAAAATAGTTTGGTCATGTTCAAAACCTTAATAGTGACGTGCAAATTTAGTGCCGTATCCTCTCTTTTAAGCGAAAGACCCTCAGATCGAGAGTTTTAATAAAATAAAATTATTGTGCTTAGAATTCTATTTAAAAATGGAACGTGCAGTAGTCTTTCAAAGCATGGTACTTTTGGCAAATGTATATCATCAACACTCACTGAGTAATACTAAGTCTACAACGAACTTTCTGAAGGCTTGTTAATACAATAAACGTTACTCACCAACCACTACTACGTCGATGATGATTGAAATCGCTTCACCAGTCCTTTGTGAAAGTAGTGCCACCGTAAACTCGTGATCATGTTGAATTAATACATTACGAATAACCAAAGAACCGTCGGTTTCTACATCAAATTCTCCCGTCTCAAAGCCTTTGCCACTTTTCTTTAGTTGTTCGTAATAAAAGAAGGGATTTTGCGTAACATCTGCTGAGTTATACCAGTAAACACCATAGAATCCTTCTTGAAAGGAACATCTAATTGTTCCCACCTTTCCTAACTCAACGTACTGTTTCCTGTCACAACCTCCCATTGCCTTTACGCTAAGTTCTGAAATTAAATAAAAGAAACAAATAAGTAATTATAAATGCATAATGAAAGGGACTTTGAACGCTTAAACCATAGAGGCACCCTTCCTTTTGAAATAATATTTTGAAAGGATAATCGTTCAACGAATACACAAGATTATTTCCTTAACGGTTTTTAAAAGGATGCCTTTTTATGGATAAATCATGTTGAACAGCAGTCATGACACAGTATAAGGTGAGCATGACATCGTCGAAGAGAAATTTCAGTAGTAACCATAGGTCATGTCTGTACCCAACGATTTTTTACCATTTCGTTCGAAATCTGAAGACGTGAAGTTGTTACTGCTTTGTCCCTTTGATGCATGGTGTACCAAAAGTATTCCATGGCACCAAAAGTAGAGGGAACGAGGTTCAAAATTCGAATTTCAAATTCGATTATTAGTATTTCTAGTGCTTTCAGGTTATTGGGTTTCGAAAGTCCAGTAGAATCCCTAAAATGTGAAGAGAATAACGATTCAAGTTGCAAATATAAAATGGGACATGTGGAGAGTTAACAGTTTAACTGAAGTGCGGGTTAAAATTCCAATAATTTCAAAATGTGCAAAAGTCTATTTCAAACCAGCCATTTTTTAAACTAGCAGTAAGACTGGTACAAAAGTAACAACTGATCGTGTTGATATATATGTTTCTTTTAATTTTTTACCTGTCTGTTGGAGTAATATGCGTTGGAAGTGAATAGAGAAATGTTTAGTAAAAGCATATTACTATCTCCAAGCTTTGATTTTATCTCGAATACTTTACTCACCGCCAGTGGTTAGTAACAGCAGTAAGAAAACTGCGCTGTACCTCCAGCTACCTCTAAACTCCATTACCTTTGATGAAGTAAGTAAACACTGAAAAAGAAATGAAAACTTTTTGCCAGGTTAAAGGTATATAAGAACTTTCCAAAATTACGTAACATTTTATTCATATAAAGGTAAATCAGCGTCAGAGATTTAGTAAATTAAGTTCATAATGCTTATCCAACTGGTCAACTTACGGGTAATCGAGATGTAAAATAGTAATTAATTCACGCGCATGAAAGGAAAGTATGATCCTCCCTCAATAGCTGTTGAACGAAATTTTAAACAGTCTTACATAGTTTCACCAGTTTTTTTTATTTATACCTTGTGAAAATTAGAAGCCGGCAACTAGATAATAATATTGTATTAATATCATAAACTGTTATTTCCTACGACTTGGACGACAAACAATAGCGATTCTTTGGAAACAATTTAGATATTGCTTTCATACAGCCTCTTCACAGTTTGCAGCATTGTATAGATCAGTGATTCTCAAACGTAACCCTTTTGGCCGCATGCGGCCCCCATGCCCCGTCGGTGCTGCCCTGAATTGTTTTTTGGTTTTGAGAAAAATCATATTCGACATGAACAATCGTAGCAAAGAAGGAAATTATGTAATACAAAGTCACTACTTGACTCCTTCCAAGTTTGCTCTTCTGAAGGGGTGCTAGGGCCACGTAGCAGACTGTGAGGTTTATTGCTTGTTCAGCCATATCTAAGACTAATTTTGTGTACTTTTGTTGTTGACGATTATGTGGTGTCATCTATTTATGTAGTAGTGCATTGCGGAATGGTTGTGTAGGCATGTTTGTAGTGACAAAGCTTGTAGCAAAGGTACTTCCAGGAAATTTAAATGAGACGTGAGGTGACTATGCGAAAAACGTATCGTGTTGAACGTTTTTTGATTAGTTACTGAAATTGAAATTTCTGCAATTTAATTTCGGTACTATTAATGTGTTTGCGACATTTTATAATATATATGACACCGCTCTTTGCATAGCTCTGTAAGATGGAATATAATCATTAAAAGTTTTTTTTTTTCGCTTTTTGGGAACTTGCGACTCTCGAACTCAGGGCCCACTTCTCTGTCTGACTGGGTTTTAGCATAACCGACCAAGAGCTTCCTCACATACTGGCCACTAACGAAGGATAAGTTAAGAACTATTCTGAGTTTATCCGTTCCAGAGTGCAGTTTTCGTCGGCAGCCAACTCAGTTTGGAATGCCAGATAATTTCTCTCATATCAAAAAACCGAATCATGATAATAAACATCAAAGTGACCATACTGCTGACCACGCATGCTAGACGCAGAATTGAAGACAAGTGGTGCCAGATGGGGGAAGTGCAGGGGAATGACCCCTTTTGTCGGAGAAAACTATTTTTTCAGGGAGCCTTAATGGGTACGAGGAAGAATGTAATCTCCCAACGACGACCAGCTACAGTAACAAAATTTGCGCATTTTGTGAGCCAAAATTCTGCGTTTCTCAACTTTTGGAATTCGGCCCCTCCGTCGGGGAGCTTGGCAGCCACCTGGCGCCTCCAATGCTTGAAGAGGCTAATTTGTAGTAAAGAGAGAGATTTCCGGTAATCTAGAGAGCCTGGAAATCAACATTTTCTGACCTCAGCCCCAACCAAAGCGGGACAGAGGTCGGATTACTCCTGTTGGACGCTGCAAAAGTGCAACCTGCCCTCTTAAAAGCTTAGGGAATCGCTTTCTATGAATAATCCGTACCTCTGCCTCTGCTTGCCGTAGATACAACTAGCTTCGAGGCCTCTTAATATGGATTTCGCTCTTTTCAGTTATTATTGTCCTCTCTCAAAGTCTGCCGCCCTCGACCTCTTTCCAGCCTCCCCATTTGACCCTCACCATCAAATAGTAGAGAACCACTGGTATACATACATTTTACTAGTTTTTATTATTACATCACTAGACGTAAAACACAATATCAAAGTGTGAATTTATATTTAGCTTTTCCTTGGTTAGTTCAATTATATTTTAAGGTTTGGAATAGTAAACCTAGGAATGCTCGGTGATTTTTTAGTTACTGTGATCATTGCTTTCTTCTAAAGCTTTCAATGTTTGGGGAAGAAGTATTTGTGCTGTGGTGAGGAGGGCAACAATATGATAGCTTTAAGGTAACGATAAGTCTCAAGTTATGGTGAAATATAAAAACTGGCTGGCAGTGAGATTTTTATTACATTCTGCACCACATTTAATCTCTCTGCAGTACAAATGATTGTAGCAAGTCCTAGCAGAGTGGACCAAAGTCGTTCAATCTACGTGCTTGCAGGTGGCAAAGAGGACAAAGAATCTTTTTTCCCGATTAAAATTATGTTGTCCCATTCGTAGCACGTATTCTAAGAAGGCAAATACGTCATGACATACTGACTGATAACATACCGCGACCAGTAGGTCAGTGTATCCATCTTCTAAAGGGTCCGACATCCTCCACATCTTTGTGCAAAATGCGCTCAACTCAGAAACTGCCCCTTACCCCCCCCCCACCCCCCGGCAGACTACGGTCCTGGCCAGTATAATGCATAGGAATTAGTGAGCAGGGTGAAACAGACATATCTTAAAAGCGTCTTTTGGTGACATAGCTTAAAAATATTGCAGACAGCTTCAGGGAATGGACCAAGGTAATTTGACAGGGGGCAAAGCATGGGGTTAGTGACCACTGTCTTGGGAAGGGTGTAAATTTTTGGTAATTTAAGGTTGCCCAGATGCAAAATGGTGCTGTCTTTGGTATATTTTTTGAACTGATCATACATAGCTGGAAAATGTCCATAATGTAGTGAATTCTTACTTTTGGTTGGGTGAAAGAGGAGAGAAGCCTTTGTTGTCTAAGAGAAGGGTATATTGTCAACAAACATCCTGAAGCCCCCCCCCCCCTTGGATACTTTACTGCCTTCACTTCGGGGAAAGCTGTTACGCAAAAAAAAGGGCGTAGAATCCACAGAAATATTTACTTATACGAAAATTTTCCTTGCTTCATTTGTGCATTATAAAAGGGTATCTAAAGGCTGCAACCACCGGAATATGGCCTCTTGGAAGCTCTGGAAAAATTATATGGATCAGATATAGGCCTACCCCTCCCTTCCTTTTCCCTTCTTCTTTCTCTTCCGCTTCCTCCTTTCGTCTCTTTTGTTTTCTCCTTTTCTTCTTTTCCCTCTTCTTTTCCCTCTTCTTTTCCTTCTCTTTCCCCTTCTCTTTCAAATGATAGGGCGCTCGCCCCCCCTGCAGGGCCTCCCTTTGGAGGTTTCTCTGCCCACAAAGCAGAGGAAAGTTGTGAAAGTTCACTGGAGTAAACTTTAAACAATGTCTGCAGTGGGATACGCAAGGATTTCTATTTGAACATATCAACATTAACTTTAAGAAAACATGAATGTACCTTTAGATACTGTAATTGAGTGAGATTTCTATTTGGCAAACAGCAGTATGCCACTGTCCTGGATTAAGGACATGTGAGCATGCATGAATTGGAAATTGGAATTGATTAATTGAATGCTACCACAGGTTATTGGTTTTACATAAAGAACAAAATTACTGACATTCTGACCAAATTCCTTTGAGGGTGCATTAATTGTGATTACCTAATTGAATAAAACAAATTATAACTGTATATTGTCTGTGTGGAGATCCCATGAGTTCCACACCTCTGCTAAATTAGGTTAAACCTAACTGTCACGTAATCTTGTTCGGTCAGGGAACTGCTCATTTGACCCGGCAACAGATTTCTGCCTAGCCTTTGTACTTCGTCAGAGTAGTCCATTTGTGCTAAATATTGTTTGTTTCTACGAGATGTGCAGAGAAGTGAAGAGAAGAACTTTGATTGAGCATTGTGATGTTTTGAAGTGTAGGGATACTGAAATGTCCACAGAGCAGTAAATATTGAAGTGGATATGAGCATCAGCAAAACACTGCTGATGAACCAGTTCAGTAGACTTCACGGTGTGATATGTAGAAGTGTAACGGTATAGGCCTACATTGGAACCGTCAGTCAAATGGCTCTTTGGGTTTGCATGAATGTAATTATGTTGAAGGTACTATTTAATGACCTTGTTCTAAGTCATATTGCACGAATATTTAAATAGCATTAGTCTGTGGCATCGTAATCATTGTAGAGTTGTCTCTGGTTAATTTCCCAGAGCTTCCAGGAAGGAACATGCTTGTTTTAGGTACCAGCCTTGGAGGGGTGTAACGCCTAAGACACAATACCCCAAAAATAATGAGAATCACTAGACATGTAATCAGTTCAAAAGCTTTGCCAAAGAAAGCACCATTTTGCATCTAAGCCACTCTTACACCTCGCGGATTCCTAGAGCTGCACCTTCTGCAAGAGGTGATAAAGAAATGATGTTATCTATCGATGGTATGTTTATAAACAGTTATTAACAGTTTACGTTACCTTTGAGAATGTATCTAGTAGAATCACGATATTATCTTTGGTGCTCCCCCTGCCCCAGTCACGAACCTCTGTTGATACCACTGGTTCTATCATAATACACCTTTCAATACGTATTCACAAAGACTATGTCTATACCTATTTGTGACAATATCACAGATAGTCCAAGTGCTTGGACACTCAAAATTATCAGTAGTTGCATTTGCAAACACCTGCCTTGCTACTTTGATCATAGCTTTTAATTAAGGTAAAGAAGAGTGCGAATTAGCCTAGTGCTACTGGGTTAGTGTACCCAAAGAAAGAAGTAACTAGAATTTAGAAAAGCTGTCCAGACAAGAAGTATAACATAAAAAATACAGTTCATCCAACATCTAACAACAGTTTTCTGTAGGTGGTAATGCAATGATATCAAGAAAGAAGCATACAAACCCCCACTCCCATCCCGCCGTCCGTTGATAGTAAACTGATCCCACCATACATGAAACTACTAATAACACTCAGTTCCTCCAGTTTTCGTTTCGTAATGATCGATGTAGACTTTTAGAGAAACCCTTAAATTAGCGTTCAAATGTATCAACTCACCTAGACACAAAACGATGAAAGATAGACGTTTGCACCACGTGAACAGTCGAACATAAGAATGAGCTTGAAAAGTAACAAAAATGTTTGGCTGTTTTTTAATTTTTTTTCATACTGTCAACTGAACGTGTATAAGGCAGAGAATATACCATAAACCGGCTTATGATAAGGACGTGTGTATAAAATATAACCGCTGAGAAAATTGATAAATGAATGCAAAGCAAACATGGACTTTACCACCTACTCCACACACTCACAATAGCAAATCATCGGTTCCAATGAACGTAACAGTTACCTGACTCAGCTCTTTTCATTTACATAGATACATAGATAAATAGATATGACCATGAGTTAACTACGCATGCGTGCGAAGTCTAAGTGGTGCGTGTAGTTTGCGTAATTTTTTACCCGCCAAAATGACCTCTGGTGCCATCAATGCGCAAGGTCTATGTAGTAATCCCTGCTTTTCTAAAACAGTCTACCAGGGAATTATTTCGCTTTTCTGAAATTTACTCTTGTAATATGTGAAGTGGCGTAGGCAGACACAGATCCAGTCTTTTAGACAGGTCCAGGCCAGGAAAAACGGCCATTTTTTCCCGTCAAGGTTTCTCAGTGGATTCAGCTAACTTGAACCTTTCTCTTTGACAAAAGCTTTAGGGCCACCCTGAATTTTGCCCAGAATCCAAAATGGCGGCCAAAATCCAAAATGGCCGCCGTTTTGCATATATTTACACGTTTTGGTGTGCTTTTGCGTATTTCTCTGGTCTTTTTTATGAACTTTGAATTTTTAGACACAAATACAAATATTTCAGTGGTTTAGAAATCATTGTGGCACTTTCATATTACGTACATCCAAAATGGATACCATGGTCAACTTGGTTTAATGCAAACTATCATATCTCTTGAACAAAGCCATAGGTTAGAGGCACCTCATGGGCAGTCCCCCCCCCCCCCCCCACAACTCTCCGACCAAATACATTTTGGAAACCTTAGTGTCCTCTGAACACGAAGTCAAGTGGTAACAGTAAAAATATTGGGTCTCACTCATTCAAAATGGCTGCCAAAAACCAAATTGGGGCAAACTATGAATATTTTATATTAAATAATAATAAAGAAAATATTCTAAAAAAATATTTTGAGGTGTCGACTCTTCACAATTTGTCATGTTTTATGACACAAATTTTGAAAAAAATTTTTGGCACTGTACTGGCGAGATTAAGGTTAGCCAAGATGGCGGAAACAACAACATGGCCTCCAATCTAACGATCATAATGTATAAAAATAATATGAGAAATAATCATTAAAAATACTTTTGAAACCCTTAATATCTGTCCGTAACATGACGAATTTATCCAAACTTATTTTTAAAATACATTTTTGGGACTCAGGGCGACCAATATGGCGAGAAAAGCGAAATGGCCGCCAATGCAATCATTATGTCAATATATTATAATATAAAAAATAATCATGAAAATACTTTTGACACGGGTAAACCCAGCCTAAGCCTAACCTGTACCCATAATGTATTGTAAATATTCTAAAAGTATTTTGTTTAGACAGTTTTGCAGGATCCGGGTCAACCAAGATGGCGGAAATAGCAAAACGGTCACTAGTGTTAAAATTTCAATTCATTATAATAATAATAGGGAAAATAATCCGTAAAAAATATATTTGTGGCAGCTGCTCTTTATATAGGCTAGACGAGATAGAAGAGCACGGCGTGATAATTTATTGACGGCTCTATCGCATCTACTTTTAAATCTTGCGAGTCTATTGTAAAACGTTATCCACTACATTGTGAATTTCATTTTTCTACTTTGCGGTTATTCAGCATTGATATTTTGAAGAGTGAGGATGTGCTATCATTCTTACGAAACAAATTTGTCAATAAACTGCTGTTAATTTTACTTGAAACTTATTTGTCTATACCCGCTCCTATTTGGTCGAGCACTCTTCCGTTGTTATGGTTTCACCTATGTTGAAATTATAT
>WURT03657864.1:0-18449 GCA_009936505.3 Holothuria glaberrima
CCATAGACACATACTGGGACCAATGTTACTGAAACTTTGACACAATGATGAATGTATAGTAGGTTATATGAGGTGTTTTGGGATTTGGAGTCAAAGGTCATCTAGGGGTCATTTTGGGCCATTTTATGAATAAACAAATAAGTTTAAATGCTGTGTCTCCAAAGATTCATTGATAGTATTGGGTTGCTTATCACTGTAATACTTAATTTAGGAATATACCGAACTTGTTCTGCAGGTATTAAGAAATTTGAGATAAATGGTCATCTAACAGTCTAATGGTCATTTTGGCACATAATTACAAAGTAAGTCTGATCATTTGATAATATTTTTGTCTAAAATTTATCATCTATTTCTTTTACAAGTACAGCAGAAACAGAGTAAATTTTCAGGGAATATCACCTGTATTGTTCTATATTTCAAATATTATTCCATTGTGATATGCCCCTTTACCTGCCCATGGGCCGGGGGTGAGGGGGTGGGGGTAGGGGCTGGTGCAAGCTATGCCCTGGACCTGCGGGGGGTAGGGGCTCGTGCAAGCTATGCTTGCGGCAGATGAGCTTCAGCTTTTTTCCTGTTTTTTGAAGGACCCCACTCACACCCCTGTTCTCAAGATTTAGTCAAAATTAAAAATATAGTCCAAATCCAGATTTTTTTCTGACAAGTCCTCTATATCTCAACCTTTTATTTTGACATTGGATTAGCTAGGACCTTTTGTTCTCCCAAGGGCATGTCAGGTTACAAAACTTCAGTGACCTTGAGGAATTCGTATGAATTAACTAGATGTTGTTACTGTAAAAATAGATGTTAAGGCCACTGCACATTGCACTGATGTGACTGCAACCCAATGCAAAGTTCTCACTCGACTAAGTCCTTGTGGCTGGATTGGAGGCAACCATGGCCAGCTAGTTGTGAAGTAGTTGGGTCCCAGGTGGGTGGTAGGTACTGTATGCTACACACTGCGTCAACCCAATCGTATCTGATTTCTCCACTTTGGTTACCATGACCATATGGGGGCTGCCATTTTGACTTTATACAACTGCCACTTGTTAAAAAATACTTCTTTATTTGCTTTCCAACTGAATCAGGTCAGCATCAGCTGAACAATAGCAAGACAAGACTCAACCCTGTCCCAACATCCCGGGACTCCAGAACAAATATCAAAGATGTTTGATATGCCCAATTTGGTCAAAGAGGACTGACTATGGGATCTCAGTCCAGTAGGGAACAAAATTTGGCACACACTGTACTGACCTGACTGTGACCGGACTGGTTTTCAGTGGCGTTGCAGGCGGTTTGGTGCCATGCACTCCGGCCTTAAGTTTTGAAAAGAACTTTGGTCATCAGTGTGGAGCCATCATATTGCACCTGCCTACTCTAAGTCTATGTGTGATAGAAATGTGATAATTTCAGTTACTAATATCTTGAGAATTGAACATACTGTAAGAATTGAATAGCAAGAAGTGAGCAAGTATTGAGCATTTCTTTCAGGCTGTTCACAGATTTTGGATTTGAGGTCATTTAAGGTCATCAGCAATCAGTAGGGGGAAAATCTTTGATTTGGTATTTCTTTGTAATGGTAGGTCGAATGAAATCCAAACTTAGTGCGTTAATCACCATTTGATGCCAGAAAATGTGAAGGCCATTTTAGGTCATTTGAGGTTAAAGTCATAGACTGCCTATAACTTTAAAACCCAAATTAGGATTGTGTCCAATCTTGGTAGGTGTAACTACTGTTGGGCTCCAAAAAATATGTAGGTTATTTTGAGGTCATTGATCGGGGATCATTGGAGGCCAAATTTGCAATTATTGTTTCATAAACATAAAACTTGGAAAATGTAGTAAACAAATAGTGCCTGAAATTTTGGAGGTCAGTTTGAGGTCATCAGGGGTCACTTAAGGTGAAAGGTGCAAAGATGGTTGAATATACATGAAGCTAAGTAGACCTAGTCAGCATTTAGTGCCAAAACTTTCAGAAGTATAGTGGAGGTTGTCAGGTGTCATTAAAAGTTTTATTCCAAAGATTCATAGATGTACATATAATATTGCGTGTCAGAAGTTTTGATCATATGACCATTTGAATTTTCCATGTTTTCAGAGGTCACTCAGGTTCCATGCAGCAAAGGAACCTTTGTACCCCTCTGTTTACTATAAAGCAAGCTGGCTTTTAGGAACCCATCAAAATTTTGCCCTTCTGTCCCAGAGAACCTTTCATGTTTGCATTCAGGCCATTTTTGGTTGTCCAAAAGGAAATGTAGTAGTCCACAAAGAAATCTGCAGTAACCTTAGAAGCAGTTTGTTAACTTGCTGCATGAACTTTGGTTGTCCAAAGGACAACCAACCCACCAGTTTTGGTTGTCCGTCACAAATTTTGGTCATCTCGGGCAACCGGATGACTGTTAAAATCTAGCCCTGGCATTGGGTTCATGGAGTAATTGTAATACATATTACAATGCCACTGAAACTGTTCCATATTAACAAATGTTGGCTTGGATTGAAATTGGATAGGTGTGAACTTCTGCTCCACTGGTGCCTTAATTTAAACAACATGCTTTCTTCACTCCATGATGTAAACTATGAGTCACTTTTAGAGTAGATTCCATCCAAACAGCTATCCTTTTGTGTTTATTACAATCAGAGTTTGTCTCTCTTTTAACAGCTTTGCTACAGTGCCTAGTAAACCTGACTTGAGTAAGGTTTCCTTTTTGAAATCTAGAAATTATGAAATGATGGAAGCCCAAGTCTGTGTCACATAACATGGAAAACAATATCACTCTGCTTCAGCTATTTTCTATTTTGGAAGGGCTGCTTGGCAATATGCAAATGTTTGTAGGTTAGCATAAGCCAGAAATTTGATAATGGAAATGTTTCCAGAAATGAAATGCAACATCTAACCAACTTTCTTTCATGCATCAGGCATGAAACTTGTAATATGATAACATTTGGAATAGAACAGCGACTGTAGGTTTTCAAGTCATGTGATGATAGAAAACCTCAAGTCTGTTACAAATAAAAGTTTGCCAAAAATGCAGCTTAAAGGGCAACTGTCTCATCTTAAACAGTATAAATATTCTTCTAACCTCTTCTCCAATAAACCTTTCACAATCTCGACTGAGCATGCGCACAGCACAAAAAACTAGGGATAAACAAACACATTCGAGTCCGTACCTACAACACGTACCAAGAAACTGCATTTGTTTTATAATTTATTCAAATCATCCCATTTTAGATCAGCCAGGAGTGTCAGATGTGTTCTTCCCTGTGGGTTTGTGTTTTGAACAATATGAAATCCTCTTCTTGGCCTTAAAAATTGGCTTATAATCTGTCTCAAATAACATGTATTTTGCATACTGTGTATGGCGATTGTGGTTTGTTTGTCTTCCTTGCATCGTACAATTCCCTGTGGCAATCATAATTGCGAAAAGGCTTGCTCAAAAGTAAAACATGTCTAATGCACCTTGTAGATAATGCTATAATTGCCTGCACTATGTTCAGATTCCACAAGGCTATATCCACACACTTCTGTGTGTTATCTGTCTGCGATAGATTGTGTGCACTCTGAGCGATCTGCACAAGACATCATTGACCATTTAAAGTGGTGCTATTATTTGAATTCATTTCAAAGTGAAGTCACCAACTGCAAATAAAGATATGGGTATATTACTTAATATGTTTTTGGTGATGCAACAGCCACTTTAATCATTGAAGGGTGGTGCTGTTGATGGGTACTGCCCTCATGACTTAAAATATGATAGACTCATTGTAACTGTTTGTGGATACTGACCTATATCAGTAAGTTGACTGTAAACACAGTAAATCAGCAAGTGGGTGTTGTGGTTGTGTTTACCTATTTTTGGGATTGTGTCTTATGTCAAAGTTTATTTAGAGTAATCATAACACCATTTCCATCACCCTGTATCTGTTTTGCAAAGGTCATTAGCTGGGTAATTTTAACATTTTTCCCACCATTTGGAAAGCCCACTTTTGACAGGGATTAAATTGTGTTCGAATTGTAGGTTTCACCTTGTAGTGTGTACTTTGTGCCATTGATCAACAAGTCGGTCCATTGCTATGTTTAAATCTGTAGTGATTTCTTCTCTTTTACCTGTTCCAGATATCGACATTAGCCTCATGTGGGGTGAATCAAGCGACTTTGAAAGCAGACCAAAAGAAATTCCAGATGATTGAAGCAAGAATGGTGTTTTCCTGCAAAATACACTCTCTCACCACATTTTTCCTTACTTTTTGGGGGTGGGGGATGAGGGAGGGGGTGTGAGTGGGTAGCAGATTGGTTTGGAATTGATTGTGAGTAAACTAAGGCTAAGCATCCATGACTTTATGAGAGTAAAGCAAGTTGCACATTTATTTTGCAATTTGCCTGCTGTTTTTGGATCAGATGGCACAAAAGGATTTTCAATGTCCTAGGGAGTAACTTATGGCAAAGCCACATGTGAATAATCTTAGGAAAAGTTTTGCTAATTGTTTCGTGCATCTGCTCGTGCGTAGGCTGAGATCATAATGAAAGGGGGTGGAGGTAGACTTGCCCCAAGTCTCTCACGTTATTCTCTCTTCCAGCTTTCCTTTTATTGACTCCATCACATTGTACCGCTTTACAACAATCTTGGCCTACTTCTTACCGTGCTGCAGCTACCATGCGCTAGCATTATAACTTTTGTCTCCAAAGGTTCTTGTGCTCCCACACATATGTACTGTAGCATACTGTTGCTGGAGCGGACTGTTCAATCGAGCGACTTGTCGTGAGAGACTTGTATCCTTTGGTTCTGTTGACTTCATCATTTTAAACTTGTTCCTTGTTTCATTCATCCAGAATTAAGGATGAATAGATTTACAGATAATTGACTGTTATCATCTAGTCAGTTTGGGTATTATATGACATTTGCTGGATATTCATTGAGATAAATACTCATATGTTGCTATAAACGTGGTAGTTAACGTTGAGCGTTGAGTTATTACAAATTGAATACTTTTCATTGGCTACAGAAACTGCTAAATATTCATATTGGAATACCACTGGCTGAAAATGTGATGTCACCAAGGCCAAAAGAAACAAGTCTCTCGCTGGCCCGCTCGTTGTGTGTTGGTGGATATACTGTAGTTAGCACAGTGTACAGCGACATTGTAATGATTCTGTGTAGAAAGCGGGGGATGTGAGAAATTGTTGCAGGCAAGCCCGGTGGCCATGTGTTGGTATCAGTCGGCTCGTCGCGTACTAGTAGCACAGTGTATAACATTACAATGACTCGGTGTAGAAAGTGGGGAATGTGAGAAAATACTGTGTATGCAGCGGTGCATTGGAGAGGCCTAAGAGGGTGCCATTAAGAGAAGTTCCAAGCAAACATGACTAAACAAGAGCAAATCTTAGCCATTCCTGTCTTCCTTGCTTCCAAAAGTTCCAACTTATTTGGGTACAGACAGTATGGACAGCTTATGTTGGTTGTAAGCTCAATGTTCATACATTTTTCACATGTTTCCATTGGAATCCCCAATAATTTCATAATTGGGGATAGCTTCAGTTTCAGTTTCGGTTTATCGTCCATATTGCCTCAAAGAGGCACAAGTGACTTATAAAGTACTAATATGTAAACAGATACTAATAATATGGCAAAAGGATCAAAATACAAACAAACCTATTAAATGGAAACCAAAGTAATAGCATAAACAACACAGACTGGCATTGTCTATCACAAAAACTGACACCAACCACTTATGCTTACTCAATTTGAACTAAAGGCCATAACATCAATTTGAAAATGCATCCATAATGATCTTACAAAATTTAATTAGATTAAAAAGGTTCTTCCATTTTACTTTGAAAGAGCTCTTCCATTTGAACTGTAGAGGATCTCCAAAATTAGGTCTAAGTAATAAATTTGTTTTCTCCAGGCTCCCTTTCCCACAAAATTCACACATCCTGCCATGACAAACCACCCCTTCAAATGAAATAAAACAGGATCTTTTCTCCAAAACTCGGTCACCACTTTGTTAGACCCGTAGTAATACTGTACACCTGAATGCAAGGTGAATGGAATTGCTATTTCTGGATGGATACATGCATCCCATTCATGGATGAAAATTTCTGGATGAAAACATCTGTACTACATTAGTACATATGCTTATTGCTCATACAAGTGACCTTTGACATTTTTCAGTATCATAGATAGCAACAAAAGTTTGGTATCCAACAAGTACATGATTCACTGAATCAGTGTCATGTGTTCCACTGTTCCATCAGTTTGAATTTTAAAGGGTTTTCACTAGGTGAAAATTATTTTACAAAATCGAGCTTTTAAGTCTGGTTTCAGACTTCTTGAATTGAATAATTTTCAACTAATTGCTTCTTTTGAGAAGATTTTGCAGCAGATTTCTAGAGTAAAAGGAACAAAGACTTATACTTGCATTATTTCAGATTTGGCTGAAAGATATTAGTCATATTGGAAGAAAAAAGTCAGAGACTTGTTTAAAAAACATTTAAAACCCTTGGAGGGGTAGGGGGTGGGAGTCAACAACTGGTAGGACTTCTGAATTGTACAGGAGCTGTAAAAATTTCACCTTTAAGTTAATTTGGATATTGTCTTGAGAGGAGTAGGTTTACATTTTGAATGATTTTGTTATCTAATAAAGTGAGGAATGATCAACAGGCTAGTGTTACCTATTGAAGAGGGTGTATATAGATAGTGACTGCTACTTAACATATTTTATAACAAGAGGGTGTGTATAAATAGTGACTGCTGCTTTACATATTTTATAACAAGAGGGTGTGTATAGATAGTGATTGCTACTTTACATATTTTAGAACAAGAGGGTGTATAGATAGTGACTGCTACTTGACATAGTATATAACATCTCGCCTGGCTGGAAGTAAGCAGTTCTGATTGGTTAGTTACAGGTTATGTGGGTATTTTGTAATGAAAACCAGGATTTAGGTGTGATGCATAAATATATTGTAGTCACAAAAATGTGAAAGGGGATTCCTTTCCAGCACAATTTTCTGATGTTGTTGATTATGAATGCTTTAAACTATTTTAGAGACCTAACAGTGTCTTTTTTACCTTTTATAGTAAAAGAATTGCGAATTCAAATTAAAGAAGAATTTTTATTAGTCTTCAGATCCTCCTTTGTGTAAATACTTTATTTTATAGAGGTTTCTGGACAATGTGTTCTTCCCATGGAATCTTGGTTGTTTAAATTTTGCTTCATCGCACCTCAGTATTGTAAAGGCTTAATTTAAGATGACTTAATCTTAGGTTGCTGCCTGCCATTAATGGTCTGGTGGTTTTTACTTTAATAATAGCAGGTTTTATTTCTGTTGCGAAAAATATGTCAGCTCTTGGTTTGGGAAACAAAGCAGTATGCCATTTCAGTATGCTTAAGTTACTGCCAATTATGATCATGAGGTTGTAATATAAATGTGTATGTCCATAATGTATCAGTATAAGAAAAAAAAATTACCAGCTATTTATTGGAGTAAGGTTTTGCTTTGGTGGAGAAATCCAGGACTGCACTCTCAGAGTCCTAGGGCCAATACATAAATGCAGTTATTGTGACTTGAATCAGATGTGGGTGTGATACTCTGCCAGGATGGGAAACAAGTACTTGGCTGGGGAAAACCCCTTGCTAGAGCTAGTATGCACATTCAGCTGGGTTGCCAGATTTTCCATGAGGCAAAAAACACCAAATGAAAATGTGTTGCCATTAACACTCCAATTGCTTAAAAGTCATCAATATGTGATAAAGTAGCCCTTTGAGAATAATGACATAGTTTTTACATCCAATTATACTTCTGCTGTGAATTTTAGGGCATGAAATATGGGCTTTGTCAGAATTTCCAACAAAAATTGTTGAAAACATGCATTTTTAAGGAAAATTGATTGTCAAATGTAAAATATGCCACAAAACACCAAAATGCTATTTGGTATGTTGTAATATTCTACAAACCAATGGCAACCCTGGGACAGAATGAAATGTCATGCTCAATGACACCCAGCAACAACTCATTGATGGCTCCAACTCACAGCCTTCTGTTCCACTTGGTTAATCTATCTCCATTGTAAGGCCATTGCAGATTTGCCAGATATATTCTTGAAGGTGGCTTAGAAAGACCAGGGAACAGCTCCCTGTAAAGACTAATATTTTACATGTATAATAGATTATAATTCATTTTGCTTCTGTACTTGCCTTATGACCATAAAATGTAACATAAATGTACAGTATATTTTGATATAAGGTCATGTAAGATGTGTATATATACTGTAAGATCATTGTAATGTAAGGCATATTTGTCAAACGTAACCAGTTTTTGGTTTTCAGCTTGAACTGAATGGGAAAGACCTAACGATCATGCAACAGATTTTTATTTTTTCACCTTTTAGTAAGAAAAGCAAACAAAACTGTACCCACAACTTAGATGCTTCCTGAATGTGTGTCAAAATAAAAAAAAAAAGTAAGAAGAAATTTGAATAAATAAAATAGTAAGAAGAAACTTACATAGTCTGTTATATTCTGTTTTGATTATCCAAATGTGATTAAGGATCTCATCCAAACCAGTGTGACTAGGGATGTTGACATTATAAGCACTTGTCTCAAGTTGTCTGTATAGTGTACCAGGGGGTGCACCAGGGTCAGGCATGTAGCCAGGATTGTGTCATGGGGAGGGTTTTGGAGGGTGACATGGTGGAGGGATATTAGGGGAGGGGTTCCCCCTCAGCTTTGGGGAAAAATGGCTTTTTAAGGTCTCCAGATGCAAAATAGTGCAATGTTTGTGCCTCGAACGTAGTGAAGTTTACGGTGTCAGCATATTTTCCCCAAGACTCTGGTTATTTTTGCCATTTTTTTCAAGCTTGGGTCATGGGGGGGGGGGGTTCAACCCCAAACCCTCCCCTTGGCTGTGTGCCTGACCAGGGTGCTTTTATGGATTGGTCCTGAACATTGAAAGAATCTATTACACTCCTACTCACCTCATTTGTTTCACATAGACCTGAGTGTCCTAGGATTTGGTCTGTTTGTGCCTGAGCCAAAAAAGAACAAAATCTGACAATTTCAATGTCCTTTAATTTAAGGGTTACGCATGTCCCTACTTAACAGATGGCAGGTTAAAGTGTATTTCTACTGATTACCACTTTGACACACAAAGCAATTCCGTGTACAGAGTGCACGTTCCTCATACAAGGAAGTAATAGAAATTTGCAATGTTGTATGAAAAGAGTCGATTGTATCATGGAGTGAATTGAACAAAAGACAGGCGCGGATCCAGGATTTTGAGAAAGGGGGGCGCACACACCGTCGGCCGAAGGCGCGAAGCCACGGCAGGGGGTTTGGGGGTCCTCCACCAAGAAAATTTGAATTCTAGATGCGATTTCCCAGCATCTGGGAAGCATATTTTCCATATCTATTTGCTCATTTGCTCAGGCAAATAAAAAAAAAAAAAAAAAATCGTTGGTCGTCGAAAAAAAGGGGGCGTGCGCCGGGTGCGCCCCCACCTGGATCCGCGCCTGAAAGAGTGAGTGTATAGTATAACTATAACTATGATAAATGAATCTGACAATGAAATTAGTAAACTGAAAAAACTTAATTTTAATTTTGACAGTATGTAATAATGTGAGCTGATATTTTCATTCTTGGCTCTGAGTTTTTCCCGTCTTGTCCTCATTTCGAATTGGTCCAAGGCTGAACATGTACATACTGAAATAAACAAAGATTTCAACTTGTTTTCTTTCTTCCCTGTGTGGTATTGTTATCTTCTGTCGATAGAGAACGTGCAGATGACGTATTTTGTACCACGTGGCTAATTTCTCTGGACGCCAAACTGCCCCATATTACATTGACTTACTACGCAATGCTTGTCTTAAAACGGCCTTTAACGCCTCTGGTATATAAGGTTTTTGGCTAATATTGTTTTGCTCATCATTTGTTACACACGTCTCCTAGAGCAGAAAAAGAAAGTTTCACCTAAAGAAATTCAAGCTTAAATTGGAAAGACAACGAAAGAAAAAAAACAAAAAACAAATAGCTTTATTACTTGAGGAGGTAGCAGTTCTGGTTATGCCGTCCAAAATGACCGACGAAACTGTGTAGCCTACTATGATGTCAACGCACATACTCTATAGAAAGGGTGGGTGGGGGTGACCACTCGACGGCCAGCCAAGTTAATTAATACACAAGAGGCAGTTGCTCTAATGTTATCCGCGGAACAGTGGCAGGAAGGTCTGTGTGCAGTGGCGTCGCTGGACTTTTCGAAGAAGGGAGGGGCACACCAACATGAAGGACTGAGCCGTGTTCTATTGGAGGTGCTTTGATGACGCAAAGCGCTCCCGTGATATTGGAGACCCTGTTGGACCCAAAGGCAACGCTCAGGTGGGAGTCCAGGTGGAAAACCCCCGGGATCTGTGGTATTTACAAAATTGTGACCTTTAGAATGAAGCATTGAAGTATAGCCCACCTCCACATGGAATTGGATGCGCCTTAAAGCAGACCACAGAATGAAAATCACAATTTGACAGTTTGTTAACCTAATTAACACTAACGATTCAATGATTAGGGCGGGGTAAGGGGTAATGAGTGGGGATGACGGATCATGTTGTTGATGTTTGCATTGGGCTCTAGGACGATAATTCCACTTACACTGCCCAACAGGAATTAATATTTAGACAACTTCCATGTGTGTCACTGCAGAGGAACCCTCACATAAGAGCAGCGTAGGTACAGGAAGGCTGTTAGCTCCATGGTATAGGTGTATCTATACGGCGGAGGATTCGGGACCTCGCCGGAAAAAATTGGAAAAAAGGCTAATTAGTTTGGTGCCTTGCAAATGTAATTATGACCAATGAATTTCCTGCATTTTCTTCAGCTATTAATGAGAAGAAAAGTGGCTAGTGCCCGTTGAGACCATGACCCCGCCTGATGTCAAAAGCGTTCAGCCTAATAATTCTGGTATTAAATACTAATGAAAGTTTTGTGCAAGTGCTTACACTCCATATGGACTTACGGAGGCAAGTTACCATTTTATCACTCCTGGTGTGGTGCTTGGCTCCGCTTCGGCGAGGATTCAGGAGAGCAAATTTTAAGACAAGTATTTTAACTAAAGGGAAATTAACCTTTATGATTTGGCTATTCAGTTATCCTCGTATGTTATTGGATGTGCTTTAAAAAGGTAACAAAATTCGCAATCTCAAAAGTTTTGGAACATAAATTGGACTAAAAGATAATCGATGTAGGAATTGTATTGAAATTTGAATAAAGAGGACTCACGGCTGCAGTGTTCACATAAACAGCTGTCAAAATAGATGTTGAAACGATTTCTCCGGATAATTTTCCCAGTGAGGCAACGCTATACAAAATTCACAAAAATAGATGCGCGCGAAACGCTCCGCAAAAATGTAGTTTGAGATCATTTTGTGCAATTTAAGCTTTATGATGTTTGATTGATAAATTGAAAAAGTCCAGATCGATAGGCTATGAACCGTATATTTCTGCAAAATTTGTTCAATACCCTAAATCTCATTCAAGGACACACGGGGGGAGGATGGGTGGGTGGGGCACAGCGTGGGGGTACGTGCCCCGTGTCCACTGTATATGTGTGTGGGGGAGGGGGTAAAAAGGGTTCTTGAAGCAAAATGTACTGTGCAAAAAGTGAAAATTAATTGGAACATAAACAAAAAAGGGGAGGTGGTGGGGAACATATCCTCCCCAGGATTTCCTCTGCCTCGAAAATGTACGAAATAGGACTGATTTCAGGTGTCATTAATTTTAAAGTCTAAATTGAAATATAAAGTTACACCTCTCAAATTTTCCAAAAACTCTTTATAAGGTTATTCTTTTGCGCCAGATGTACGTATCCATAGTTACTCGGTCCATATTGGTCAGTCTGATGATCTTTCCAGGGCCGAACTAATCGTGTGGGGGGCCCGGGGCACGCAATTGTGTGGGGGGCCCTATAGTACAGCTTAGGAACACTTGATACAGTACCCGAACACCCAAGGTATATATTATTCCCAAATATGGGGACCCCAAAATGTAGGGGGAACGGGGCACGTGCCCCTGTTGCCCCGCCCTTAATCCGCTAGTGGATCTTTCGGACAATTTTAACAGGCAACTGTAGTCATAAACACATGGGGGGAGAGCCGCACACTTCGTTTTTTCCAGGATTCTTTGCACAAGTTAAGCGCTCTTTCCTTTTTTTTTATACTATTTCCAAGTTCCCTCGACTAATTTTCTCCTTTTTTCATCAAAAGTCCCCTCGCCCCTCGGGTGAACGGAACCGAAGGGCGAAATTAAGCGTTAATCCCGAAGGAGTTCTGCTCCCCAGAGAAGCTACGCTCCCGAGGGGTCACCAGGACTTAACATGACCAACCTCTTGACCTTCATAGTTTTACAGGGGTGAGGAATCTTTTTTTCCTACGAAGGGCCGTTTTGATGATTACAAAATCATTCGCGGGCCAAGCAAAGTTATCAAAGCCTGTCATTTCCCGACATATGCTATAAACAGATAAAGCGCGCGTGAGATTAAGCTGCCTCCTGAACTCACACTACTAAGTATTATGTATACGTTGTTAAACATTTGAGCAAAATATTCGTTTAATGGAAAAAAGATTACTTACTGAGTTACTGATTATTTTTTGGCGTTAAAGGCCCGTCTACATGCACGATCATGGATTTGTCCATGGATATCGTCACACAAATCTTTGAATAATTGTTTGGAAAGATGAACCATGCAGCTAAAGGTTTGAACACCTTCATACATATTGTGCGTTGGTCAAAGTTGTTGAAAAACTAGTCCCCATGACCATACAAATGTATGATGATGTTTTTGACCAAATGTAGGCTTATGATCGTGTAGACGGGGCTTAAAAGAAATTATTTTTTGAATTGTCTCTATATGACCTGATAAAATTGCCTCGTAGTATGTGGCCCTGGGCCGGAACGGTTACCCACTGCTGCCCTACATCATGAGTTTGCCATTGCCATGCATGTTAAGTCCCCTCTATCCTTCTATACACCAATACACTCTTCTCTACTATACTCTAATTTCCTGATCAATGGGCCGTTCATCGGGTTCAGCGAAACGTTTATAGCGGGTTTGCACCTCATTGTCTCAGCAAAGATGCTTATCAGGTTTGGGTACACAATTAGCTGCACAGCCATGCAAGACAACTGTTTACATTCGAGCTACTGATACACTTTGGAGGATTATCATCATGGCAACTGCCGGTGCTGCTTTTCTGTCTATGGCTCTTCTGGGGAAAGATAATCTGATAAGAGATAAGATCAGCAGGCAGGAAATGAGAGTAACTGATCAGAGCCCCTGGAATAAACATTACATGCATGGCTGCACAATTTCTGTCAAAATCTGCAAGGGGCATTTCCTGACATGAATTGTAGTTCTTATTTTATAACAATGAATGAATTCATTCGACTTGCAGTAACTTCACCTTGGTGATTTTTCGGTGCTTTGTATCTCTTGGCCTTTTATATGAAGACAAGGAAATGACTGTAAGGAAGTATTTTAGGCTTCTCAACTTGACGGGCGACATTTTGTTTACATGATTGCAAGATTATGGTGCAATACCATAGAAATGAAAGTAAGGGAGAATGTCATCTGGCTAGTTGCACTGAAGCCACTCATTTGGCTCTCTGTACGGCAACAAAGCAATTGCCCGTCATACAAAGATAACGTTGTGTTCTGCCCCTGTTATTGGCGTACTGAAACTACAAGTTTTCAAGTAAGTTAGTTAGTTAGATGAGGTTTGACGGCCCAGTTTCCAACCAATTGGTTCAAGTCGAGCCGGCCACGGCCTTTTTTCTAGTTGTGGCTCACTGGCTTGTTTTCCCTTACTCCATTGCTTATGCGGAGGTTCCATTTTTAAAGTTTTTGGTATGACTTGACCTAGGAATCGAGCCCGGGCCTCCCGCGTGAGAGGCGGATGCTCTACCACTAGTTTTCAAGTAAGGAGTACATAGCAAAACACCTAAGTTATGGTGACATGCCACCAAAAGGAGCTGTTTTCACTTGGCAGTTAAATAATAAAATTCCTCAGTTAAAGATCCATTGCATTTATTTCAATATCTTTTATCGTTCTCAAGATATACCTCCTGAAAGTTTGATGGTTTCTGAAGTAACTCAATGCCTATGCTAAAATTATGATGTGGAATGTTGCACAGTGTTAAGATTATTTTGTTAACCCTATATAAATTATCTCTTAATTACTGATCAGATTGTTTACAGTTTAGTGAGTGATATTAATGTTTTTTCAAGGAGACAATTTCAACTTCCATGATAAATCCCTCAGGGGATAGCAATGCTACATATGTCCTTGATATCAAGGTTGCAAAAGAAAGGCTAACATTAGCCATATTTGGTATGTCCCTCTTTCAACATCACAAATTTGCATGTATAGTTCATGTTTATTCATGGTACAATTGTGAAATAGAAATTAGTCTGTAAAATGGTCAATATTTGATAGATTTTGATGGGACTGATTGCGGCTATTTTTCTGATTTTTAATGCTTTTACATCAAATATCCAACTATGTAATTTGCAGTCACCAGACCTTAAGACACCATGGCTTAAACCTGTTGTGAAAATTACTCATAATTTTTCGAAAAAAGGGAGAACATGACATTTAACACACCTAAGGAGACACACCAATCAGCTAATTTTTGCCGTACAGCGGAAGCTCTCTCACTTTTTAGTGGCTTCACGGGTTAAACACGCAGCAATAAACTGTCAGACTGTGTCAGCGTTCCCCTTACTTTAATTTCTATATGCAATACCTAACTTACATTTAAGTCAGATGTCTACTCTGCACACGGTACTCAAGTTCAGTCTGGTTTCACATTCCCCTCATGATCGACCAATTGTTTACAACACGTCACTTTCGGCCAATCAGGACCCTCGGTCTCTGCCAAGAGTTGCGCCACTGCAGTGCTCGACACACGTGCAAGAGAATTCGTAAGGTAAATAACATGCAGTATCATAATCCGTGCATGTCCCAGGAGCATGTAGCTCGCCAATCATTTTTAAAGCCGGCTAGTATAATTTAAACTGATGATCACCGATTATCCTGTAGCCTACATATAATTTATTTAATTGTTTTGGATCCCCGTACCAAAACTTTCGCAGGAGCGATTGACCCAACCCAACATAGCATGGTGGAGAGCGGTGCTTAATTGGTAGACCAAAGATTACATAACATGGTGCAAGGAGCGGTGCTTGGTAAATCAACTTTAGAAGTTAAACGTCTTTTCATCCCGTTGAAGTCATGCCCCCCCCCCCCTCCAGGATAACGTTTCCTGACGTCTTGGACTGCCTGATCACTGGAGGACTCAAACGCATATTCTTACCACCTGTGTTTCTGGGGCAGGAGCGATTGACTCAACCAAACATGACAAAATGGTTTCCTGATCGTCGCAACAGCGGCTGTCATCTTTCACCAACGTCGCCACCAGTTTCTTTCCAATAAAGAGAGAAATAAAGCCGAGTTTATTTAGGCTCGAAATGTCGTCGGTTCACGCCATACAATGAAGTTTGTTGATCCCAGTTAGTAACAGCTTCAGTAGGCTCCTGAATCCCCGTTCGGGGCCGAGCTTGTCTAGACCATCCTAAGATGACCACAGACGTTTTCAGCGAGAATTTACATTTTGACCATTTTGGTCAAGTTTTTTCACTGTGGTAAATTTGACGCACTCTTTCCCACAGCGTACTTACATTTTGATGAAAATTTCTTCTCCTTCGACACCCCAGCGTAAGCTTTTTGTGGAGAATGAAAAAAATTAATAATTGCTCAGTTTTTGGCATAAGTCCTCTTTTTTAATATTTAAAATTTATTTATTTGTATTACTATATTAATTATCTTGATCGCTAGATGCCAGAACATCTCATTCATCATAAGAATTTTATTTCAAAATTTTACTTGGGAAGACCCCAGATCCCTCGTCGAGGCTACCCTTTTTTCTTCGCTTTTAAAAATATTCAAAGAATTCCAGTCAAGATGTCACCTAATGAGACCTAATGAGACAGGCCATGTTGCGGCTTCGGTTCTGATCTTGTTTTAAGGTTTGCAGGTCTCGCCCAGACGGTAAAAATTCTCCCTAATATTTACTTCTAGCCCGTCCAACAATTTAAACAAAAATCAACTGTCTAGTGCACCTCTATAAGACAAGGTTGCAGTAGCCTGTGTTGGGTTTTAATTGCTCAAGGCCATACCCACACAGTGTGATAGCTGTCTGCTATAATGAACAGCTGGGTACATCTTCCCAGTCATCACTGACCAGAGTGATGCTCTTGTTTGAATTTATGTAAATCAAAGTGCAGTCACCAATTATTAATAAAGATAAAGGGATAATCCTTAAAATGTTTGGGGTGATGCAACAGTACCTTTAAGAATCTTAACTTTGTACTTATCTCATGTTCTGGTAAAGTGAAACAGTTGTTTTGAAAGAGGAAACATCTGAAACAACATGAAGTAACACACCCTGAAGTTTCAAACAATACCTTTGTCAAAGCAGGGAATACCTCCCTGGTCAAAGTGATGCCCATAGGCATCAACAGGCAGGTGACTAGGGAATGCCTAACACTTTCCTAACATTTATCCTCTTTTTTCACTGAACCTTAAAGGAAATATTATGTTAAAATGTACCAATATGGCTTACAAAGTAAGTACCTTAAATCATTATTTAACCGATCAGTTACACCAATAAACTTTAGCAATAGCTTATCTCCTCAAAATATTGGCATTTACAAGAGTAACGGATGTTGCATCATTTGTTTTTATTTGGGGGGGGGGGTGAACAAATTACTGTTGGGCAACAAATAACCAAATTTCTTCCTGTGAAAACCTTATTTCTTAAAAAAAGCTATCATACTGTCTTATTTTGAATTGTCTATCATTCTATATCTATAAATATTGGTTAAAAAAATGAATGTTTTTCGTAAAACAAACGCAATATTTCCCTTTAATTAAAATTGTGGGCATATGTTTTGATTCTACAGCTTACCGTTATTGTTGATTCTTTGAAATTAAAAATTTATTCTAACTCGAAAATGGTGACATCAGCTAAACTGAACTTAATGTAACCTTTCAAAAAGCGAAAATGAAAAAAAATACACAACAAAGCACATAAATCGAATATTTTCCAGGGTTCTTAAGAGGACCCGGACCCAATACTGCTAGGGCTTTAGCATTTCCCTCTCCCGTCTGTCCTGGTGAGGCCATGCTTCCCTGACCCCACCCAGGAGGTGTGGTTGCAGTGGCGGAGCAAGGGAATCCGGTCACAGGGGGAGAGAATGGCCTGTAGGGGTCCTTCGAAGTAGGTAGATACCCTATGCCTCAATACGGTAAAAACCTAAAAAAGGGCGCCGACAAGTGATTTGAGTCCGTCAGGGGGCGGTCTCCCCCTAACTATATGGACGCTCCGCTACTGTGTGGTTGGGGACTTCTGAGAGACTGTTAGCGCCTTTGACGGTGGGTAGTGGGTACAATAGATTCAATATTAAAGCAACACACTAGCAACATACCGGTACTATTTGCGAGTTGAATTCAGGGTTATTATTTGAGAATTTAAGCGTGAATCCTACTTTTTTCCAGTTGACCCAGCTACCTTGAAGCAAGCTCTTTTTTGTATGTATATGTCTAATCTTGAGTTTTATACGTACCACACCAGCGTCAGCTGGCCCAAAAGCCAGTGCTACCTACTCAATGTTAAAAGGTAGGTTTGCAAGGCAATGCAGAGACTGATTTAACAACAATAAAATAGATTATATTAATACCCGTATTAACAAAGGTTTGGGGAGAATTTCGTTTTGTCGAACGAATGTTATTTCCTTTGAAGATCAATGCATCCGTCCTTACTTAGCGTGGGTCCTTCCACCATTATGACGCTCCGACCAAAGAAAGGGAAGGGCTGTATACGGCTACGTGTGTAGGCAAATGTTTACTGATGTAAGGAGCGGGGGCGTAACTCGATAGGATTTATTGGGGGTGAAGATATTTTTGCCCTACGAAATCAGTCAGTGCCCTGTGACTTCATGTTGTAAAAACAAAGGTAAATGAACGCTGATTTTGTCACTTGGCCATAAAAATTGTTTATTTCTTTTTCATTGTTTTATTTTACACTGTAAAAAATTCTGTAAACTTACAGTGAATTTTCTGTAAAATTTTCAGGATAATTACTGTATTTCTAATTTGCATGAAAAGTTCTTGTATTTTTACAAAAGTTTTACGTATTTCAGTTGGTTTACGAACTAAGTTTGTATTTTTTTTCGCGAATGGTAATTAAAAGTTATATTCTGTAAAATTTTGCAGAAAAAATCTGTTTTTTATATTTACAAAAAATATTTTGTAAGTTTAACAGACGTTTTAAGTATTTCCAGTAGTTTACCAAAAAAATATGTTTTGCAATTATGCAAATTAGAAGGATACCTAACTTGTTAAAAGATA
>WURT03657875.1:7774-18449 GCA_009936505.3 Holothuria glaberrima
GTTCATCAGAAACAGCTGTCGTGATGCACTGTTTTGATGAATCGTTACACATGCATAAGGACAAAAACAGGACAATAGATTCATCAGAGTGCAAATTTCAGCCCTATTGATGACAAAGATAGAAATTAATTCCATTCAGTAAACTGTCATATTAACATGGCGTTTGCGTTTTAATTTACTTATACCGTAAAATGTTTATAAAATGAACATTTTTCACTAAATTTTAGTGTTCAACAATCTCGTCTCAGGCAGAAAACGTTCTCCCAACTAAGTTTACTTTCTAGCCTATCCAATTAAAAAAAACTGCGTTTAAATTGCTGAAGGCCATATCAATAAACTGATGTGTATGAAGCCCTCTTCAAATGGGAAATGAACCAAATCTATTCAAATATTTAAATAGATTTCGTTCAGTGCCCATTTGAACAGATCCGGCTCAAATCTGAATAGGATGTTTTTAGAGTGTAAATCCTATGCATTTGGTACAGCTTACTCATTACACAAGTCATCAGGGTCAAACTCTTGTTTGTATCTTGTCAATCAAAGAGCGTTTCCA
This sequence comes from Holothuria glaberrima, assembly GCA_009936505.3. Classification (NCBI taxonomy): domain Eukaryota; kingdom Metazoa; phylum Echinodermata; class Holothuroidea; order Aspidochirotida; family Holothuriidae; genus Holothuria; species Holothuria glaberrima. Next base: position 8,328 of record WURT03657875.1, read on the forward strand.
ATCGGTAATAAAGATGTAGGGATAATCCGAAGATGGTTTGCAAACTGGGCCTTGAAAATGCTACATTGGGTCTGAACTTGTAATATCACTCTTTAACTGGTCATGTTTAATTTATCCTAACTTACCTTTGTCTTTTCCAAGCCTTTATATGTTGTTCAAAGATGTGATTACCGTCTTAAAGTTATAGAATGACTATATAACCCTTTACAAGCTTTCGCAGGTCCCTCCTGAAAACACTTCATTTTGTGATTTATTTTAAGCATTAAGTGCTAAGAAAATGACTGAAATTAAAATCCGCATATCTCGAGTCTGTGAAACTCACGGAGAGAGCGTGGGAGGTCAAGTAACTCTTAAAGCTAATTTTGAATTGTTTTGAAAGGGATAGACAAATAAAGCTTCTCCAAAATCCTGGACGAAAAAATCAGGTTAAGAGAAGTCATTTCTTTCCGAAAAGTAGAGACAGTTAGACTAAGAGGTAGGGAGGCACGGGTGCATTTCTCCAAGTCTCGGCCTTTGCCCTGTACAAGGACAAGTAGAAGTGGTGGATATTGTTACAAGTATAGTTTTATAATTTTCTGTTAAAATTGTTTTGAAACTTTCAAAACGTTCTCAAATCCTTCGCACACTATCAAAAGTTTGGGTATAATTTTCTTCTCAAACCCTTCGCAAACTGTCAAAAGTTTCGGTATAATTTTCTTCTCAAACCCTTCGCAAACTATCAAACGTTTCACAGCCTCACCGCCTTGCTACGCTAACTATTATCCTCAGCCTACAATACTATCCCAAGCGTATTCGAATTAGTCATCTGTGAGGGTCTTACTATAGGACTGATTGCTCGTGAACATCGGAGTAATTATGGAGCACAACATTGCAGCAATGCGAAACAGGGAAATTCAGGGGAGACATATTTTCTACGTAAAAAAGCTGAAAGCTTTTACAAATTACCAAGCAGATGACTAGTCTACTGATTAGCAGATACATTTGCTAAGCCATCGAAAGTTTCTCGATGCAGAATCTGCATGCAACATAATGACTTGACATCGAAATTTCGGAGCGCTCCCCCCACAGTCGTTACCCTTCGCACTAACTATCTAATGGCCATATTTGGGTAATTATGCTAGGAACTATTCTAAAACAGAAGAATATTCCTGTAGGAATCGCGCATATACAGGCAGATCTTCGAGGAATCTGATATTATGCGTTACAAATACGGCATCATTTCATTTCATGATGTGTATAATTGGACTAACTTTTGGCCTTTTAGTACCAGAGTTGTAATCAAGTCAAGACTCGAGTCACAACTTGCAAAATTGCCTGACTTGAAAAATGCTGGCCGATTTCCCCCCATTGAAATAACACAGTGACTCGAGTCATGACTTGACTCGAGTCGCTAAAATGAGTGTAGTTGACTTGACTTGCTACAAAAAAGAGTGACTTGGTTACAACTCTTCCTTTTACATTATTGAACTCTTCACTTCGCGCGACCCATTATCGGTGATGGGCGAATCTCAATACATTAACCAAGACTAGAGAGCCAAAAGGCTTAGTGATTCCTTGCCAGGCTGAGATGTAATTCTAGCGCTGGGTTTTAAAGCTGGCAGTTTTTCATAAATTATTGTCTTTACAGTTTTAACACAATGTCTACGACTCATGGACATAGATCAAACAAATTTATACCATATTAATAAACTTTTGACCTCCAATGACCTCAACTGACCTTTAAACCTCCACTGAATGTGGGCCATCCACATGGAAGTATGCAATTCATCAATGTTTCACTAATTGAGATAAAGTGTTTACAAAGTTATAACCTCCTGACATCTGCGTGTTTGGTCTAGTAGTAGAGCATCCGCTTCTCACGCGGGAGGCCCGGGTTCGATTCCCGGGTCGAGTCATACCAAAGACTTTAAAAACGGAACCTTCCGCCGTTGTGCGTGATGCTCCGCATAAGCAATGGAGTAAGGGAAAACAAACCAGTGAGCCACAAGTGGAAAAAGGCCGTGGCCGGCTCGACTTGAACCAATAGGTTGGAAACTAGGCCGTTAAACTTCATCTAACATAATCCTGACATCTGGTAACCCCTAATGAGCTTTGACCACCAAAAACAAGAGAGATCATTTCATTAATAGCCATCCACATGTCAAGTATGAGATTCATCAAAGTTGCCCTGCTTGAAATATCATGTTTACAAAGTCTTCAAGGTTTTTACCATTTTTGCTCTCGTGACCCCAAATGACCTTTGACCTTTACAAGAACAATAGGGATCATCTACGCATAAAGGGGTATCCGCACGCCAAGTATGGGATATAGGGTTATTCTTCATTGAGATGTTATTTACAAGTAAGTAATACACACATACACACACACGACATCATCACCGCATAGATTCCTTCTGCCATCATCAAGGAATAAAAGAGCATTGTTAGACCACTATCTTTAATTTGGTTATCCCTACTATCCTCGCTCGCTCATTGCACGCGGATCGTCCAGGTGACAAACACGTCTGTTCTCTCCGAGGACTGCACTGAAAATGAACTGGCCCGAACTCACACGTCAACAAAGTTAGACGAACGAGAGAAAGAAGATTTATTTTCCCCATGGCCTATTTATGTTACCAGTTTAATCAACTTTTAAGGAAGGCCATTAGTAGAACTGGTATTTTTGCGATAAGCATCACTAAATGACAAGGAACTTCCCTAAAAATACCCGTCAAAGAAAACAAAAACTTAAAAAGCAAATTAAATAATATTAATACTGATAATAATAATTGTTAGCTGTAGCTGGAAAGCAAATACACTGTCTTACATTTGAAAATATTTGGCCAAGTGGTTATCCAAAATATTCTGTATGGCAAAAACGAACCAGGAAATGATACATGTATTTCCTGGTTCGCCTCTGCCACACAAAATTAACTCCCGAACATCATGAACGAATTTTTATTTTAATTTCGTTTTTAACGTTTACTTAAGACTTGTGCTTTCTTTTCCTTCTGTTATGAAACTATTTTCTTAAGTAGGAAGTAAGTCAATTAAAGTACTTCCGTGCATTCTCATTCCTAGTCGGTAAACTACTTCACGGGCATGATCTTGGTATTGAAGGACTATCAATTGAACCGGTTATTATTTTCTCAACTTTCTTTGAATTTTAACAAAGAAACTTGCCAGACATGAAGCTCCTATCTCAAGGATAATTACTGACGAATATTTATGCAACGCTGTAAAACCAAAAACTGAAACAATTTAGGTTCCGTCGTCGTGATCCTCAGCGCACCGTCACTTCCTCTTCAGGCTTTCACAGTAAAGTTGGTTTCCATTAATAGCTCTCGGACGCAACCCTTTCCTACCGGAAATTCGCTGAGGGTATAAATTCTCCAGTGCGGGAATTGCCCGTGAAAGTGAACCTGTGTAAATATTTCGGGGGGGGGGGGCGTCCACGTCTTGCGGCGTTAGGTGGTTGCATGAATTTTGTACGCAACTCCTGATACGAAAATAGGCCATCTGCACATTTTTTGCAAATTGTGTATCATGCTTAGGAAAGTTTTGAGAATTGTTGGAACGATTATCGGTATTCACCATCGGTATCAGCAGATATTCCCCATTTTCAGCCTATATCGGTATCGGTAAAATTGACGTTAATACCGATAATACATAACCTAAATTAATCGTTTCATATGTCATGAAAATGGGACACTATTTGAGTATCTTTGAATGCAAGTTCCAACATTTTACCCCATCAAGATGAAAAGACACTTCAATTGTGGTGTACCGTAGCCTAAGATTAGATGCCGAATGCTCATTTTCCAAATATCGGTATCGGCCGATATTGAGAACTGAAATATCGGTATCGGTTATATCGGCTACTTGCAATATTGGTACAACACTAGTTTTGAGGTGGCCATAATACGTGGATGTTTTCCTGTGACACACCGCTAAGGCTTTAGGTTGTTAACCAGAAGGATAAACTACATAAATGCTCTTTACTACCTACTAGTATTGACTTGACTACATTTGACCTTGTGCATATCCCCTCAGTAACATTGTCTCCTGTAAATTACCGTGCCAAGGGGAGACAGAATCGGTTTTTTGCCAGGAAGCTTTTTACCTTCAGGACTAATTCTGCTTGCAGTAGGGTGCGCTACCTAATGTACTCTTACCAAGATCACAAAGGTAACTGTATCGGGGACCTCCACGAAATGTTAAGTTGATACAATGGTAAGATCAGGGATGGCGTCAGGTATAGGGGAAAGGAATGCAACCCTTTACCCACACCTTTTGAGGGAAATTTGGGAAAATTTTTAATTTTATCGGGAACTTTGAAAGGTATGACAAACCACAGAAACCTCGTCGGCGTGCAGTTACCCAGACGGTTAGCTCGATTCCCGCTAAAGGAAGGCACATTCTGCATTAAAACCCAAATTTTCTTTAAGAAAAACCCAAATTTTCCCTAACGTGAAAAGAACATCTTGGTTTGTTTGTCGCTAGGTCTCCAAAATTTTCCAAGACAAGTATACTGTCGAAGTGGTTGATTCCCCCTCCCCCTTAGAAGTTTGGCCTCCCATGTCGGGGAAATCCTGGCGCCTCGCTTAACGAGAAATGGAATAGTTGTAGAACATATGTATGTGTACTCATATATATATATATACATATATATACATATATATATATATATATTAGTGTAAAATGCAAATACATAAATGTACATGACAAGAGTCAAGCTGAAGGGAACCAATTGCATGTGGTGTGTTGTATACGTGTTGTGATTAAGCTCTTAGCATATGGGTTTGGGCTCAACGACAACTTTAATTGTATTTTACCAGGTTTTCTTCAACGGCTACATTCCGCAAAATGAGATTAGGACGGCATGATTACGTATTTAAAGGGAAATATAAAAAGGCGCACAAAGAAAATGCCTTAAAACATTATTGAACCATTCAGTCTCACCAATAGACTCTAACAATAGCTTTATCACCTTAATATATTATGCATTACATGAGTAACGGATGTTGCATCATTTGAATTTTTGAAAGTCTGGGTGAACAAATTACTTTTGTGCAACAAATCACCAAATTTCTTTCTGTGAGAGCAATATTTCTTGAAAAGGAAGTTACTGTGTTGACTAATTTTCTATCATTCTGTATCTATTAATATTTGTCTAAAACTTATGGGAATTTTCTGTAAAACAAACGCAATATTTTCCTCAAAAAGTGCGCAAACAATGTGTTATTTTTAAGAGAACTACAAATAAGGCATCCATGTCTATATCCTTTTGCAAAGATTGCGTTACTGCACGTATTAACTAATCCTGAGAAGAACGGTTCTTAGATCGTAAATATGGATGATAACTACAAAATACAGTTTTCCATGTCGATTCCATGGGGGAGCCGAGCAGGGCCAGATGTAGCTTATGGGGGCCCGGGGCCAAAATAGTGTGGGGACCCTTTCACGATTAAGCCCACTATCTAAGCGGAACGCCACCATAGGTTGGCAAGAAAAAAAATGTCAGAAAATGCTTCCCAGATCGCTAGAAATGGCACTTCCCAGCAGTGGCGCCGCAAGAATTTGGTGATTGGGGCACTACAGATGATATCGTAATGCCACCTCAGTCCCCCCCCCCCCACCAAGTCTGAGTAAATTTCACTTTTTTTATGCGCACCTGTGTTTGTATACAGCAGTGGGGATCCTTCTATTGTTACTTCATGTGAACGAAAATCCAGACGAACAGCTTCCAGCAATGGGAAATGGGAGAGAGGGAGAGTATAGATGCAGTGATATAAGACCTCCCTGATAGGCACAGCAAAAGGGATGAAGGACTTACAAGCGCGTTTCAGAATTAGATTCAAAGATCCCATATTGATGCAAGGCCCCTACAGATGTCTGAGGATGTATCTCTGTTTTTCGGAAAGTGTTGTGATCAGAATAGTTCCATGTATTATTACCTTACAAATGGTCATGATATGCAAACCGTGACGAATACAGGCAAATCGCGCCGAAATTTTTCATTAAATAAAAATTCCCTGACAAAACCTGCATTCAGGCTCTGCATAAAGACACTTTTACTTGCCCAAGGAACCTACATGCTATTCAAAAGGCCAGGCTTTTACTTGGGAATTCGTAGATTTAAACTTTTGCTGCGGTGCTTCTCTGAAAGTTGCTATCGGAAGTTATTGATAATAAGAACAATATTGAGGCGAGATTTGAAGCGCGAAAATTTTGATAGTGTGAGAAGGATTTGCAAAAATTCTGATAGTTTGAGAAACATTTGTGATAGAAAATGATGACAATAGACCCATTACTCGGTCGAAAACACACCTCCACTACAGAAATCTAAACTCTAGTTTACGACATAGAGTGATTTTTACGTAAAAACTATGTGAACGTCCGTTGTCACACAATGTAAATACAGGACATGTTTGGAACAGAGAATGCACCGTCTTGAACTTCGGTACTTTTAGAGGTGCATGTAATATGCAGAGTACAAAGCTTAATGCAGTATCAAACATCTTCTAGTTCTTAAAAACGAAATATGCTCAAGGTGTACGTGAATGTATGTGAGAGAGGTGGGGACACTAATTTCAAAGCCTTGCAAGTGCGGAAAGTTCGAGCCTCGATTATCAAAGTTCCGTATCGGAAACAGCTGAAAATTAAACAACAATCATCTTTCTTGTGGCGGTTATTTAGAAACTCTAAGATGACCACATAATACTTGATACTTTGAAAGGTGCATGTAATTTGCAAAGCACAGATTAAACTTAATGCAGTGTCAAACACTTTATAGTTCTTAGGAACGAAATATGCTCAAGGTGTATGTGAGTGTATGTGAGAGAGAAGTGGGGACGGGGACACTAAATTCGAAGGGCTTGAAATTGAAAGTTTGAGCTTCGATTGTCAAATCTCCGGATCGGTCAAAGATGAAATGTAAACGACATACATTTTTTTGCGGCGGTTATTTAGAAACTCTAAAATGACCGTATAATAAGATCAGGTCTTTGAATCTTAGTACTATATGTACCCGGGCTCTTGAAAATTAGGTTTAACAGCCCGCAGTATTCACATTTGATTATATTCTGGAAGCGGTATACACAATACGATATTTTTCAAGCAAATTATTGATTTGAGACACTTTTCAGTTGACTATTACTACTTAAAAACGTCTATATGAATTGTATAAGTTACTTTCTTAGTACACTTCATCATACGTTAGCGACAAAGTTGTTCTTTAGACTTCGTGGTTAGAGCATCCGACTTGCAGCCGGAAGGTCGGGGGTTCGAATCCTGACCGGGTCATACCAAAGACTTTAAAAATGGAACCTACTGCCATTGTGCTTGGTGCTCAGCATAAACAATGGAGTAGGGAAAACAAGCTAGTGAGCCACAACTCGAAAAAACGCCGTGGCCAGCCCGACTTAAACTAATTGGTTAGGAACTGAGCCGTAAAACCTCATCTAACTCTAACTCTTTAGACTACGAATTTCTTCATTGAAGAGCATTTGAAACACCACAATTCCTCTCATGCTGACCGCAATTAACCATAATTAACGATAAAAATTAGCTTGACAAACTGCTCTTTAGAGTGCGATTTTCTGCAACCTTTGGCGTTAGGGACGCTTAATACGCCCCGCTTGCAAAAATAAAGTACCGTGCACCCTAAACTTGAATGCCAAGTTTGTGCCACGTTCAATTTCTGGCAGCCAGTGAGAGTGCAAGGGATGGAAGGGGCTGACATACTCAATTTCGACTCCCCTCTTTTAGAATTTTTTCCTATGGAAAACAGAATCGAATATCAATTAGCAGCGATAACGAAAAGTAAATTTGTGAAGAAATGAGAGTGACATATTCACGACGACGGATGCACCGATCTCACTTTACAGTGACAAAAGAAAGTCGCTGCAATTGGAATGGTTGGCGGTATCCTGATCGAGCTAATGGTATGACGCAGAAAGCGAGCTCCTTTGCTTCTTATCATCAGGTCATAGCTTCTTTCCGATATTTTATCCCCAAATCTTCCTATTCGCCCTAAGACATTTGAAAAGTTCAACGATCAAATATGTACTTACAAAGCATTGAAGAGCTTGCCTTTGTGGTGGTCTGACCGGCAGTTCTGTTAAGACGACTCTCCTCTTCTTTAATTAATTAAACTGTGACTGTTTGGACTAACGACAAAACCAACTAATATTCAACACGGAAATATAAAATGAAAACAACTGCAAGGGTATGTGTTAGTATAAAGACAAAGAACACAAAGACTATAAAGTGCGTTTGCCCAAATCGAAGCATATGCCATCGAAATGTTGCTTTCGATAACACGATTTGCGAGTTTCACATATCGAGACAGAGGACATGACCTCAGCTTTTTCATGCCGTTAACCTTTGGGATATTCGTAAGGACTGCATCACTCTGCAGTATATCCGTAAGCGATGTAATGAGTACGTTTTAAATGTGAGATGCGTACACATGGTGTTAAGTGTATACATATGTTAGCGTAAGGAGAGATTCACCCACGTGATTTTCGTAGCAAACAACGCTACACTACGGATGCAGTACAGTTCACACTTCTGCAATCAAATAACGGTTTTACAAACAAGTACGTCGCAATATGAAGTATACTATCTAAAGCGTAATTAGTAAACTGTTGAATTTTCATCTCATCAATGAACTCTATAGCAATTGCTTTATCTCCTGAAAATATTATGCATTACAAGAGTAATGGATGTTGCATCATTTGAATGTTTGAAAGTTTGGGCGAACAAATTACTTTTGTGCAACAAATAAACGGATTACTTCCCGTGAGAACCTTATTTCTTAAAGAGAAAGCTACCGTACTGCCTTTTTGGAATTGTCTATCATTCTGTATCTATTAATATTGGTTAAAAATTAAGAAAATGTTCTGTAAAACAAACGCAATATTTCCAGTATTTCCCTTTAACCAAGGAAAGGTTCATTTCAAGCAAGATCGCCATGATATGTTTAACCACGGAATGGTTAGATATGCCGTGACTGACATCGTGGTAAAATTATTTCAAGCCATTTTTCCTTTTGTTGCATCTTTAGATTTCTCTAGAGAAGGTTAACCTGCAATTAAGGCTTACGTTTACCAGGAGCGGGATGCTATAAAACCAAAGAAGATAAAGTTAAAGTTAGCCAATGTATGAATAGTGAATTGCTCCAATTTGTTCGGAGTATACAAGTACAGTACACACTGATGACAAGTTCTCATGGGATGATCACGTTAAGTACTAGTATGTATTGGCACATATGTCAAGGGGTGTTGGTATTTTATTTACTTTGCCCCAAAGGGCATTGAGATTAATTTACATTTCGTATTGTTGTACTGTCTGGTCCGGCACGCGTTATTTTTATTCCCACTTTGATATGGCCATTTCGAGTTTCCAGGAATTTTCAAAATTGTTTCAAAATAATGTTAGGGTTAGAATATTGGTTAGGGCTAGCGTTCTCAGGGATATTTGGCACACTCTTTCATAATCCGGAGTCAAAATGCCGAATGAGGTTTGTGAAGACATTTTTCTTACGATGGTACTTCCGAAATTTGCAGATGCACCTGAAATTTCTGTAGAGAGATGCCACCGGGATGGAAGAGGTTCTTCCAATGGTCCACCGCATATTTTGGTTCGGTGCTTATCTTACAAGGACAAATTATTATAATGAAAAACCGCCGTACAGCTTTGGCAAACCAGCCATTTTTCATTGTTGATGAGTTATCTCGGGTGGATCTCGTGGAGAAAAAGAAGTGTACTCAGCAGGTTCATTACCTTTAGAAACAGGGCACTAAACTACGTTTTTCTGGGGGCAGATGGAGCGGAAATGATGGAAAGCCCTTTTCTTTCAACTGAAGGTTATGAGGCCTTATTATAGTCAAGACCATGACAACTTTCCTGCCTACGGATCTGAAGTTTGTTTCCTCGTCAATTGCTATGTCTGAACTTGCCCCGTACCAGGGGATCTGTATATAGTATTCCATGAAATTATCCAAAACATAAATATGCACCAAGTCGTTACTTTAATGGCGGCCTGACCCCATCCGACAACGGGGCAGCGACCGGAAGTGTATGATTTGTACACATGGTGTCTACACTCGTGTTTGGTCTAGTGGTAGAGCATCCGCCT
>WURT03657886.1:0-18448 GCA_009936505.3 Holothuria glaberrima
TAACAGCCTCAACTGGTTGTTAGTTCTGTTAGAACTAGGCCACGCCTACTAACAGTCGACTAAAACGCACCCATTGTGTTCAAGTGTACTTATGTGGAATGCCGCGAAGATCTAACTTGTTCTTTTAAGTGGAATGATATTAAGAAGTGATACTTCTTCAATTAATAATATTTCGAAATAAAAAGCGTTAATACTTTTGTAAGACATTCATTTGCCTGTTTGTTTTCAAATAATTGTACAGTGATCAGCACTTTCTCCCCCATTTTAAGTTTGTAATCTATGCTAATAATAGGCTATCTTTGCCTGTATAGTAGAAGGCTGCCCCCAGTTCTACAAATTTCTGATTGTACATAAAATGCGGCAGTAAAGGTCTTGCGAAATGCTTTAAATGTATACACATATATCTACATATGTTCACACAAATCCACACATATTTACAGAAAAGTTGTTAAGATTTTGTAACTGCTTCTCATTTGATTGGTTTTTAAAAAAAGATATGCTTTTGTACAAAATTCGTATAAATCTCAGTTCAAACAGACTGAGAATGAAGCAACCGATATGACTAGAAGACTTGACATTCATTCAAAATACAAAAGCCAATAAAACGTAAAAGAGGCTATTCAATGATGGATTTGATGCAGTAAATTTTTCTTTATATGTTTTTTCTTACTTTTACTTTGAGCAAAGCAAAGTACCGAAGAGAATATTAAAGGAAACAAACTATCACCCCAAATTTTTTTTGAAGCATCAGTTAATACTAACTACATATTTCCTCTAATTGCCCTAGTACAAATATCTTTGATAATGTGTCCGAACATAAATATTGAATATTTGAGGTAAAAAAAAAATTATTATGCATGACTTTAACAATTCAGCAACGAAAAGGTGCTAAATGATTTCAAAGAGCCATTCACAAATTAGGAGACAAGGGTATAGACGTTATGCACTAACGTCATTTTGGAGGCAAAACAATGAAGCACACTGCAAGCACGACGTAGATTATGTGCGTATCCAATCAGTGCACAAGTTCAACACAGATGTCCGCATTTTTTGGTGTAGGTTGCAATGATAGGCGCTTGCCTCCATTAGAGGTGCACTTTCTGTTGTGTGATGTTTACATGCAGAAAATCTGTACGAATTCAAAGATGACAGACTGCATTTCCCCTGAAAATGTATGTTATTTGTTTGGTGTCATTTCGTACTTAACTTCGGAAAACGAAAAATGACGGCAACTGACCTTTGTTTGACCTGACTTGCAGTTTGGCCCCGACTCTTGGCCTCATTGTAGGCTTTCTGTGCGGCTTCCTTCTCTTAGACCTCAGCTTGATAAATCTTACCATTGTCTTTCCTGTTGTATAAAAAACGAAATCCCCACATTAGTTATATACACAGGCGCGACCAATTTTTTAACAACTGATTTAAGTTTATGAGCATTTCTTGCCTCAACATGCACGATTCTTCTATACTTTACTGTCGTCCATCAAAATGTGTATTTAAATCTCGGGGGTGATTTACCACAAGTTAACAAACCATATCTTGAAGAATGAAAAGGAAAATGAAAAGAAACAGTATTGATCTAAGAATACCACAAGATTACATACATGAAGAAGTCACTGATGAATGCCCCTTTAGATAACCTAAACCAAAAGTTAGTATCTTTTGACTCTGGAGCTCCATTTTAAATCCTTGTCACAACTGTAGTGCTGACGTATCGGGCACCCCAAATTTTCAAAAGATTTAACTTTGAACGTTTATCTTCGTAACTCGTAATATTGGAAGGAATAAAGGCTGTTGGCAGGGTTTACTGGTGCACGGGTGGAACCAAAAGGTTAATTATGATAAAACTATGTAGCATGGCATATTGGCACACCATTTTCCTTTACCGTTTTGCCCCACCCCCTCCCCACCCCTCACGATTCCATTACGTATTCTTTGAAAGTTTCGTGAATTACCAATTATAAATGAAATATTACCCTATTTATGAAAACATACATACCGATGGTCAGTCAATGGGATGGATGAAATTGCTTACCACGTAGATTAAGGAGATATATGGTATGAACACTTATTTTCACACGTTTCTCTTTTCTTAGTGTAGTTAGTCAGTTAGATGAAGTTTTACGGCTGTTTCTAACCAAATGTAACGCATCACATTTGATGTTCATTTGGTCACTCGATATTAAAATTGAGATGAACAACAATCGGACTGATCTCTTTTCAAACCTTTCGAAGTGCCAATATCTACAGAAAGCAGGATTTTGTAAAAAATTTGCTCCAAAAGGTCATTTCACATTGCTAACGATCGAGGACAAGAAGGCCAACTTGTTCAACGTAATACATACCGTTGGTGGAAGCAGGATGTCTGTATATCACACCCAAGAATATCGTCGCTCCCAAAATCTCCACTGCCGTCTTCAGTATCACACCCAACATTTCTTTCATGGCGCTAAAGGAATTGAAAATTGTTATTCCAAAGTTAAACTGTCAAATAACTTACTGGTTTAAGTCACTTAACAGAGTGGACCGAACACGGTAAGGTTACAGGGCTGCTTGAAGCCTTAGCCAAGGATGGTATTCATTGGGGCGAAATGTTCGTTGGTGTAGATTTGTTGAGGCGATATAGTAATATGTTCCTTCATATTTTCTGAGCTAAAGGCATAGGCGGACAGCTTCAATCCAATACTTGTTACCCTTTTTTACATGAATTTATGGTATGAAAGGGTGGCGTTACAAGAGAGAAAAGGGACCCATCTTTTTGGCAGGAATATTCTTCTGTAGAACAAATGGAAATTTACTAACATAAGCGTGGCCAGATACTATCTTAGCGTGACTTCAAATGATTTTCGAAAGTGTTTACAAGTCGATCATCCCTGCGCATTGACTGTTCACCAACTCAAGCATGCAACAGATATTTATGAAAACAAAATTTTCTGCATGTGGCAAACAGTTTGGACTCTCGCCAGTATCTCTACCACTCCCCCCTCCCCCAACGCACGAAACAAAAACAAAATCTATTGGCCATAGGGCTACTGCAGTCGTAGTCAACTATCCTTTCGGAGATGTGATCTTTTGTAAATACTTCTATCTTTGACGATATCCCTCGATACAACTGAAGTAAATGATACTAATATGTAAAAAAAATATTCATTTTGTGTTCTGCTTCCCATAAACCCTTTCACATATTAGGACATTTTGAGAGGTTTTATTTATCCATGTTTGTAAATCATATCGTGCTACGCTTACCTCATTGACTTGCCAAGCCTGTACAGGTGAGCTAAAACCCACACGACTGTAGCTTATCAACATTACGAGAAGCTGTAGAATCAGAATCTTCATCTTTAGACTTAACATCTGTTGAAGTGACGAAAAAACAGGTACTAGCAGCACACAATGTACATTACTTTATGAGTATTAGTTCAAAGTTAGTGCGGTGTGCACACGTGGACGAAACCAAATCTTTCATTTGTAAGCTATAGTAAAATGTTGGAGAATTAATTAGTTAGATGAAGTTTTACGGCTCAGTTTCTAACCAATTGGAAATGTTGGAGAACATTCTCTGTTCAGTACTGCTGAAGCGAACAGTATTCAACAAATAATGAAAGACTTCACACACTAAGAATAGATGTTAACCCATTTTCACATTTTTGACAAATGATCAGTTGTGGATGTTTTTGTGTTCACGCTTTTACGATGTCAATATCTACCACGAAGTACGTATCTTCCTCGAGAATGAAAATGATTTCAAGCCATTCAATTCATTCCCATTCAATTCTTTGTTTATACATACCGTCATTTTTTGCAATTTTTTAACAAAGTAACAAATTTAGAAGGAGTGAAAACTTAGAGAGGAGGGGTATCAAAATAAAATTTCCCGAGTATCGGAAAACATCTCCAACATATCTTTGCAATGTAGATCCACAGACTCTACTATGCTCTCCTCCAACTGCAGTTAACCCATTCTCTCGGTCTTGTAGATGTGACAGATCCGTTACTACTCTACGGAACTCTACAATGCATCCCGTTCCTCTAGCAAAATCTAAAATGCATCTTTCACGGCCTATACATCACGCGATTCTAAAGGGTCACATGACCTTGCTAAGGTTATGCAATAGGTCTGAGACTCTTTTTATCGAAGCACAGGAAGTTTTCCTACTTCAATTCGACAGTTTGAGGCCCAATTTAAAGGGGCATAGGAAATTACACATGTGTCTATTCAAAAGGATGGTTTTCCTATATTTAAATTAAAATTACAGTATAGGAGGAATCTTACGAGATAGGCTATCAAATCCTTAGAAAGTAGTATGGTAGAGTGAAATGTTAAAAGTATTTTATTTCTGTATAAAACAAGAAGCTATCCACTTATAAAACATTTTTCTGATTGATTAAATGACATGAAAGTGAGTACAATCGTATTGATAAAATGTGAATAGGCCTACTTTTAAAGCTAAATAAACATTAGTTTTCTTACCAAGTTGTGACAGAGTAAAAAGCGACGCATGCAAGGCAAGACTGTGAATTTCATATTCCAGGAAAGTTTGTGGTGCGTGCAACTGGAGTACTGCACGTCGTTTCTGGGAAACAAACTTCTTTTCACTTTGACAATACATCAATAGCCAAGCCAGGCAGCAGCCATGGAACAATAGGGCTACCTTATAAATGTCTGAAGGTCTGTAATGTCGTAACACATACCACTTAATGCAACTCAGGGTAAGTTAGTTAGTTAGATGAGGTTTAACGGCCCAGTTTCCAACCAATTGGTTCAAGTCGAGCCGGCCACGGCCTTTTTTCCAGTTGTGGCTCACTAGCTTGTTTTCCCTTACTCCATTGCTTATGCGGAGCATCACTCACAACGGCAACTCAGGGTAAGGATCACATATTCAGATGGTACACGTTGCAAACTGCCAATGATAATTGGTGATGAAAATCTGAATCATGTACTCAAGAAAAGATACACAGAACACTCATGAAAAGTCCTAGAACTTTATCTGTCCACTTGACCTGATCGAATTACAAGGCGTTTGTTAGAAGAAGTGGTAAAGTCGATCAGTTTTCTGAAGAAAACTATATTTAGTCAAAGCACATTAGTTTCAAACAGGATTTTTTAAAACAATTTTCAAAAATCTTTTATGAATAATAAAACGTAATGCTATCCTATTCCAATTTCAGTTCCCGTTACATTTTAGGTTCAGTTTCATAGGCTGAGAAAGCTGCTCTCAGTTGGAGTTGAGTGATGAACCTTGTTTCTGATTGGCGTCCTGGGGGAGCCTGTTCCAAGAAAAGGGGTGTCCCTTCCTTTTTAGAAAAATCTTAATGTTTGTGGACTCTTAAATGCAGTACGATGCGATATTAATTAAAAATGCTAAGGAAAATAACTGACAATTGCTGACATTTAATTTTTTTGCTGAAGGACCAAATAAGGGGTTTAAGCATTTGAATAGTAGGGGAGGACGTGTACTTTCCCTCCACATTTTGACTCAAGGCTTTATCCCTTCACACACCGATGTCTTTCCTCCCCCTCCACCCCGACAGCGCTTCTTAGCTACGCCTATTATTAGCTCAATAGTGGCCAATTTAGGAATTAATTATTTGTAAGTTGAGGAAGTTCAGATCAGGTTGTCCAATAAAAACCCACTTTGGAAGAAGTCGGATACACGAACTTAGGTCCCATTGGCCTGTCTGCCATATCCTATAAGCCAAATATAACCCTGGAGGATAGATAGTTTTCACGACGCCATAGGCAACTACGCAAGTAGAGGGAGCTATGACCTATTAAATAGCACCTTCACGTCGAGTGGCTGAACAAGCTAATTTAACACTTTACGTCATAATTGGCTTGTTTTGAAGACCTAGTTAAGATAAGAAATCGTAGATTGATCATGGGTGAAAAACTGAACTTACTTTAACCTGACCGGGTACCGAACTTTAAACGTCCTGTTTTCTAGAAAGTAGTTGTATGAGCAACCCCTGGTATGGTTTATTATAATGCACTGGTGTTTGGTCAGTGCAACATTAAGCTAGTAATTTCCAAACTGAATAATCGTTAATGGCAAAATGGGCCTACCAAGAAACCGCAAGAGTGTGGCTTTGGAGACAATGTTCTATGAGTAATCTCATGTTAAGAGTGATAGATTCATGCGACAGATTTTTGTCACTGGGCTTGTAGTGTAGCTTGACACTTGCAGTGAGAATTATAAAAGGGGAAATGGGCAATACCTCTGATGGTTAATGTCCCTGTCCCTTTGTCTACGTGTCTGAAGTGGTAGGAGGTAGGCATAAAACAGCAAACCAATAATGGAACCGTGCCTGTTACTTCAAGTAGAAACGACTGCACTGAAAATACATTGTTCCAATCAGGTCAGCCACAAGCATATGTTATGTAAGGCCAGGAAGTTGCTTATTAGCAACTTCCTGGTAAGGCCTTGTTTAAAAACTGACATTCTCTGAGCAAGAGCCCAAAAAATCTGGGCGGCAATGTTAAAACTTTTACTAAGTTTACTTTGAGCCCTCTCACAATTTAAAGGGGGAATGCAGTCACCCCAATCAGCCTCATGAGAAGTTGCTCCCACAGAAGACACAGTCGTACAAACCAATAAAATACCCATCAGCCTAAAATCTATCTAGTCGTAAAGCAAACCTCATAAATGAGATGTTCCCTAGCTGCACCTACCCCCCCCCCCCTCCAGTTGAGTTTTATTGACCTAGCAGATCTTTTTACAAATATTCCATTTTATTAACCAAGTGCTTGCGAACCACAGAATTCTGTGGTGCCAACTCTTTTGACGGCAGGGAGGAAGTTTAATAGCTGTCGAACAGGTGTTAAGTTATTGTGATTTATTGCTTACTTTTCTTCTATCATTTATGACGTTCTGGGAGGTTGAATTTGACAAAAATTAGATCGAGGAAGGTGTAAATTTTCCATAGAATCCGATTTTTTCAATAATATTATTGACAAATGTATTCTTTTGAAGAAACCCCTGTGTCATAATATACCCAGTACCAGTCAACCTTGGGAAGGACATAAAATTAAGTGGCAGTGAAGGGCATATCCTCCCTGTTCGTTGCAAGACTTTCCCTATTCATTGCCAACTCTTATGACCGTCAGTTCTGTGGGATCATCTTGGTATGAGAATTAGTATGCCCTGTCATCCTAATTCATGAATGGCTTATTTTGATCATGTGACAATATTTTTGTTACTGAATTATGATATTTAAGGAGAATTTCTCCTTGCGTCACCTTTTGTTGGTAATAGATATGTTTAAAAACGCCTTTAGAGAGAGGTACTGGCAAAGTATTAAGAGGAGATTTGCAAGAGTATGCTGATTTTTCAAAAAAAAAATTGGGGGTGACTGTATATTGCCTTTAAACAAAACACCTTTCTGGTGCACCTCTCAGAAAAGGTTAGGGTAACTTGCATTGAGTTTAAATTGCTCAAGGGCATATCGTCATACTACTGGTAGTGTGAGTTATCTGTTACACTGCACAGTTAGCCACAACTGAACCAGTCATCATTAACTAATCAGAGTGATGCTACCAATTGTATTTTAGAAATATTCGGATATTTTTGTTGAAAACCACCTGACGCAGACGCCGTACCCTGACCTAAGTCAACCATGGTTTAGGCCAGGATTGAGGTTAGAAAATAAAGCATAACAAACGGCCTAGTTTACTCTGGCAGAAAGTCGCACTACTAAAAAAAAAAAAAGAAAAGAAAACCAAACTTGTTATTCTTTCCCTCTGCCTGTGCCACTCTTTGGGTGAAAGTATGATTTAGTATCACAAATTATCTTGTTGCAGATAAACACACGACCGACTGCATGGTCAAGTGGTTAGAGCATCCAACTTACAGCCGGAAGGTTGGGGAGTTCGAATCCTGGCCGGGTCATACCAAAGACTTTAAAAATGGAACCTACTGCCATTGTGCTTGGTGCTCAGCATAACTTGAAAGCAATGGAGTAGGGAAAACAAATCAGTGAGCCACAACTGGAAAAAAGGCCGTGGCCGGCCCGATTTAAACCAATTGGTTACAAACCTTATCTAACTAACTGCAGAAACACACGTAGGCTAAGACAATAAGTTTTAGTCACAAATGTTCTTACAAGTTTCTGTGGTGATAAAAGGGAAATAATATGGCATTACAAACTCCATGTTAATTATTGGCATGCCAGTTACATCAAGTTTGTTACAATTTTCTACTGCTACATGGAGTGAGAGGATAAAGAATATTCCAAATCCTTCACATTGCATAAAATGTTTGGCTTGTGATTGAAAGCTAAGAAAATTTGATTTTGTATCTAGAAATAGGAGAGTGTGGGGATCGCTTAATTGATCAGTTTTGTCATGAATTTTGAAAAAGTGTTCATTAAATTGTATAAACATAAATACCTGACAAACAGATTTAGCCCTGCACATTTTTCATTTATCACCGTATCCTTTCAATTTGTCACTGTACAAATTTGTTATCAAGGCACACTTAAAATACGCATGTTCCTGAATGCCACTTGTATTCTTTGATAACGAAAGGGATTTGGATGCGGGGTAGCCTTGAAGCTAATGGATAAAACCAGGAAACCAGGTTTGAAATACCAGACCATGTGGGGGGGGGGGAGCGATATAACGACATGTGAGTGTAACTGTCAAGGTCAGCATCTGCGCATACCTGTACTTGTTTGTGCTGTGCACAGAGTAGGATAGGCTATTTGTCTTTGCATGAAGGCCTATCATTGTACCCGCCTTCTAATAATATACTGTATGTGTATGGTACGTATGAATAGCGCGCACAGACGACGTTTGCAATTACACACGTATGCACAATCACAAACCCGTAAGTTGTTTAGGCTACATATACGTCGGTGGTTAAATACAGCTCGCGCACGCGCAGATACTTGCTTTACAGTTGCAGTTAGTTGCATATAATAATAACGGGACGTTTACCTTATGTGTATGAGAAGGAAGACCTTTGGTTAGTTCTTCAAAGACAGCTAAAGGTTAAAACACTATTGTTATATAGTATGTACTTATCCTTTTATGTATCGCTTAAAGTTTCACATTGAATCTCCCTGCTTTTGTCTTGAATGATAAATACTTCTTGTCATGAATCCAGATTTGTTAACCTACCAGATCATCTTCGCTCTTTGTTTTAATTCTAGAAAACCCTCGTGCTCAACCGCAGAACTAACCTGTTCTCTCTCATGTGTGCCAAGTTACTTTGTCATATCCCCCCTCAGCATAGGCGTAGGAATCTGTTCGAGACTGGGTTACATTTTTCGGGCAAGTCTTTATAGTCCCCCAATCAAATTAGGCTCCTACGCCCATGAATATTTTCGCACCCCCTCAGCTTCGCCCCCCCCCCCCGTTCCTGGTCTCCAAGTCTGGTTACGGGCCTGTGTACTTGCTCTTTTAAAAGATTTGTATTCTAGACTTTGTGCAGTTCAGACACCTTTATTCTGAATTTGTACTTGTGTAATAAACTTTTACTACCACTTATATTTTCTGTCTGGAATCTCTCTTTTTATGTTAAGTACAACGTCGGCCCAGAACCCGGGTAACACTATTTACTGTAACACACGCTGACAACAGAAGGGATTTTCGTCTACGATCTATTCACTGGAATTGTTGCAATTCAATGCGATTTCTGCTCATGCGATTTAATATTTATGTCCTTGTACAACTCACATTATACCTGCTTTTGTTTCCTATTGAAATTATCATGGTTATATGACTTTGACAAATTGACTACTTTCTTGCATAGCAGGTTGCACAGAGATGGCTTGTAAAGTCAAGTCTTCATATGATAGCAAAAAAGGGATCACATTTCGGCACAAAGAGCAGTTGCTTTCAAAAAAAAAGAAAAACAAAGTCTGTATTTTGAGTTGTACACAGATGACATCACCACTTGTTGTGCAATAAACTGTTTTAAATTGAGCAAATAAGCTTCAATATTGTACATCTCAGCTCAGGAATGTCCCGTAGAGATAAGAGTTGGACCACTTGGGTTCGTTTTTCAAGCTTCCTAACATATATTTTTGAAATTGTAGACTTGAAGTACACCTGAAGAAAGTCGGACCAATTAATAGGATGACATTTTTCCCTTTTCAACAAGAAAATTTACCTTTACATGTAAGAATTCAATACACGAGCATAATCACCTTCAAACAGAGCAGTTTTGGCATCAGTTAAATCGATACTATATTTTCAGAAGATCTACAGACTTCTCATGTAGAGAGTCACGTGAACAAAAATGTACGCACTGAACGAACAAAATGAGGCTTATCAAGATGGCCGCTGCGCTGCTGTCATTTGCGAAATTTGATGATGAATCTGCAACATTTAGGATAAAATACGAACATGAATAGTTGGAAATTATCACATTCCTTCATTGTGATCGTTGGTTCTGAAAAAAGCGTGCATTTTTAGGAAAATAAGTTTATCTCATAATCTGTCGATATTGAACCGCTTTACTCACAATATAAGGAGGCAGCCATACTGGCAAGCCCAAAGGTTTAAGTTTACGGTGGCGACACTCTACGCAGAGAATGTTAGTTCGGGATGCTTCGTCCATATATATATATATATATATATAAGAAGTCTTGATTAGATCTGTCAAGGATCTTCGTAGGAAACGCCATATTTATATAGGAAAACAGTCAAAGAATAAATGTTGAATGATTTGTCCATGATTACGGGGCCCTCTGTCGCTCTTGGACAAGGAGGAGTGACGGGTCCCCAAACCAATGGTAACAATCCCAATTACACAAGTCCTTTCCTGCTATCCACGCACATAATTACAAAGTAACAAATACACAACGTTTAGTACTATATGCGATACTTTTCCCTGTTGTTTATTGACGTTGTTATAACTCGATACAATAAAGTCATATAAAACGTGTCTTAAACTCAACAATAAACCCTGCATAATATGATAATGCATCATAGCCGGGCCAAAACCCCCACAGTTGTTATGTTGATCTTGGTAGGGGTCCCTGTACCCTTGGGGCCCCTGGACATT
Source organism: Holothuria glaberrima (assembly GCA_009936505.3). Lineage (NCBI taxonomy): Eukaryota > Metazoa > Echinodermata > Holothuroidea > Aspidochirotida > Holothuriidae > Holothuria > Holothuria glaberrima. The sequence goes on from WURT03657886.1 coordinate 11,007, forward strand.
TTCCAACCAGTCCACCCGCTTGCTTCGCCCCTATCTATGAAGGACAAAAAATGCATACATCTCACTTAATCTAATTCAATGTTTGCAATCGTTCGAACTTACTTAATTTAGGGGTGTCAACTTATAATGGATGAAATACATACATTGGAACTTAAGATCCTATCGCAATATGTTTCTCACTGCCAACTCACTACAAAATGAAGCCATAGTACGATATGTATAATTATTTCCCGAAAACTATGAAGGCAAAGAAGGTAATATCCTGGAGTCCTGAAAAGTTTGCCATTAAAGTGCGAGGCAGGGTTCACTAGATTTAAGACCCTAAGTCCTCCTAAATTTAATCCTAACCATAGACACAATCCTTACCCAAGCCCTTCTAATTTAGTAATCCTACCCGAGGCTAATCATCCTACCCGAGGCTAATCCTTAGACTAATGCTAAACCTTATTCTGTATCTAATCCGAATCCTAACCCTACTTCTACCCCGAGGTAAATTTTCGTCCTAGGGTATTTTCGGTCTAGCGAACCTTCTTCAGTATAGTGAACCCTCGGTCTAGTGGGTTTCCCACACAGTGCGTACGTTACAGTGTAAGATCAGGGGTCTGATCCGAAAGGTCGTTACTCCAAAGGGTCGTTATTCCGATAACATTTGGATCGTCACTCCGAAGGGTTGTTACACCGAAGAATAGTTATTCCGAAACAAGGAATGGGGTCGTTATTCAGAAGGGTTATTGTTCCAAATAGAACATAACGGTCATTAATCCGACGGGTCGTTATTCCGAATTAAAAACAAGCATGCTGGGAAAAGCCCCTTAGCTACTTTTTAAATTTGGTACCCGTCGTAGCAGGCACATGGCAGGTACCTTGGATTAAGTCAAGTTCAATAGAGTATTGTGTGTGTGCATTCACCCATTAAGCTGCTCAGGAAATGTCCAGTGACCAGCACAATAGAGGCAGTGTGATTGCATTCTTCTATGAAGCTGAACACAAAAGCCACTGTGGCTGGTAGGATTTATCTTTTTTTTCTGCTTGGGTACTTCAGTTTTTTCAAATGAGCTAAGGGCAGGTTCCTCTCATGAGGGTCGTTATTCTAAAGGGTCGTTTTTCCGAATTGAACGTAAGGGTCACTATTCTGAAGGTCGCACCTACGAGCGTCAGACGTACTAAGCCTGACTTTATGAAATTACATTTGAAAAATTAAGGTTTTTGGGCGGGAAGAAAATTGGAATATTTTTCGTTTTATATTAAAGCCTCGATAGGGGAGGAGGGCTTAGCAGGGAAAACTTAAAAATGAGACACCTAGCATTTTTGTGTAATCAGCCATAGATCATAGCTAGGTACGGAGCTGTACGAACTCCACTTCCTATCAGTATTGTACACACTAAACAAACTGGTATTGTATTAAATGAACTACCGCTAGTTGCTGCGTGGCGAAGCTATTTCCCTTGGATAAAGCAAATTATTCGAGATATTCCCTAGATTCCCTAGGCCTACTTCTGAATACAGGTCCATAGCCAGACACGGTATACAGAGAGGGCGAGATAATTTCCAGGCCGGGCGAAATATGTTTTAGAGACCAAATACTTGTATAAGTTTAGTCTTACTTCTACCAGTTTAGGGTGTTTTTATTTTCGCTGTAGCCTGTAAATAATGATTTACCTAACAATTTGGAGACAAACACGAGAAAATTCGCGAGAAACTTATTGACTTCCGTAACAACCCAATCAACTGAATCCGGGGTACATGAGAACACACACTGGAAAACACGGTGTTAACCTGTGGTTTTGCCTTGGTATAAACACGGGGTTACACCGGTTGACGTGGGGTACGTGAGACCAAGGTATTATTCTTGTTTCGGAATAACGACCCTTCGAAATAGCAACCCTCCTGAGTAACAACCCTTTGGAATAACGAGCGACAATCTTAAGATCATTGCAACAGGAAGTTATAGCTAGGGCAGTAGGTTTAAATTGAGGACATGGAATAACATCGTATAGACGGGTGCCTTCAAGTGAACCATTCAAAGTGTACATGTATGATTCATCGCGGAAACTGTCTGGGATATCGATGTTGTCACATTGGCTTTATTTTCTTTGAATGGTGACTACAAATTCGTGTAAGTTTTTTGCAAATATGGCAAACATCAAGTTAGATTTTAATCATTTCGATACGAAACGGATGGCAAGATAATATCGATAAAATAAAGAGTGGTTTAGATGAACCTTGAACGAACTACCAATGATAATTGCTTTAAAATTTGGGTGAACATTTTGGATCGATTTCAAAGCCTTAAGCGTTAAATGTCTGTGTTTAAAACCATCTACCGACACAGTACTGCAGCATTTAAGTAGTTGGGTATGTCGTCCAAATCCCAAAGACTAGTAAACATTGCACCGCATGATGCGAATTCTTCTTAGTCAGATTTGCATTGCTCCAGTATAGGTACTCGCACTCGTACCCGATAACATTTTTCTGTATTCTCATAATACTCATAATAATATACAGGGTTTCTATTCTGACTCGTGTTCAGAAAAGTTGAAAAACAAGTACTCGTGCGTACTCAGGGCTTTGTGCTCGTATTAGTTTCGTACTCAGTGCTTTATACTCATTCTTGCACTCCGGACTTGCTCGGTACTTGGAGAGTTGTACTCATGCACGTAGTCCGGACCTTTGACTAGTACCCGTACGGTACTTGAAGAGTTGTACTCATGGAGATTACAGACTCTTCGAGTCCTGAATTTTACTTAATATTTTCATGACATGAATCTTCTTTTAGCCCAAAGTTAGCAAGGAGCTGACCACAGCTTATCTCTTGCATCAATAAAAGGTAATGCATCTCAACTCTGTTAGCTCAATATGCATTCAAGTGAGTAATGACTTGGTGGTGGCCATCTAGCTGGAGTAAACTGAACCTTTTGTCACCCATAGCATACACTATTGTTGAAATCACCCAGGCATGTCAAGCAGTGTAAATACTGCTTGCACCTTTGCTTGACTGTCCAGAACAAAAACAGTATGGAAACCACAAAACAAACAAAGCAGTCAAGCAGACTAATCTCCTTTTCCTGAGTTGTGCCTACCAATTCGGGATTTTAGCTGGTATGGGAGGATTCACAGCATGTTGTTACTTTCATTGATCATTTTTCTTTTATTGGAATTGAATGCTTCTTGTGCTGATCAACACAAGTTCCATCACAGCATATACAAAGCAGTGTGAGGCTAGGTGGGGGTCATACCTCCTCCGTAGGGGAAGCCCCCCCCTCGAGAAAATCTCCCAGTTTGTCAGGGAGTCGTAATGGGTACGATAAACTATTAAGTTCCCGACAACGGCCAGTCGTCCCGACGATTAACTTGATTTTGCTCTATGTCAGGGCAAAGCTTTTAATACAAAACACAAAATATTTCAATTTTCTTCCCCAAAACCCTTAATTTTTCAAATGTAATTTAATAAAAGCAAATAATTTCAAATTTTTACAAGAAAGCTAAATTTCCAGCGCCCGACATCCTTTCGCAACCCGTAGCCCTTTTCGGGAGTCCAGGTCGCTGGACCTCTCTAAGAGAGCCCCCTCCTCTTTCGGGAAAAGCCTGGAACAACCCCCGATACAGAGTAAATTGTGTTATTAAAAAGAACAGCAGCAACAACAAATGATTTAAAAGAAACCTGCTGTTTTATAACACATGAAAAAATACACTGTATATCCATAGTCGCACTAAAACATCTCATTGCATCGATTCCTTACGCATTGTAGTCCTTTTAGTCCTTCCTTTAAAAACAAAATATATTGACTTAGTCTACCTTGAAAGACAGAGAACGAAATAAACCGTGGATCATGTGACGCAGCCACCAGAGTCAACACGTAATGACCTGCAGTTGATTCTAATTTTAGTTGTTCATAAATGTGCTCAACAACGGAAAGTTAAGACTGGCATAATGTGTAAGGAACCATTCACCATAAGCCTTGGAAGTTGAAGCCAAAATGCCCAATGTTCGAATAGCCTACTTGAATCATTACAAAAAAAGTAAAATCTGAAAGTCCAGGAAGGAGCAAGGTCGCACTTACAAAGCTAAACTTGTATGAGTTTTCTAAACTATCTTCAATGTATCTAAATCAGTCACTCTTTGTTGATACATGCGGCTTTTGCGCTAATTACTTTCTTTGAAAACCTGGCTATTAGTTTTTCCGGTAGTTTGAAATAAACCCAAGATTTTATGATCTCCTCAAACTTTAACTTAGTTTTGAGATGACTCCTTTAGTTAGAAGGTAATGAATTTGAAACACTACAACAAATAAGCTATTGCTAACCAACTTCCCAAGAGTATACCAGGGCTTCCAATGTGGCGTGGAGACTTTTCAGAGTAAAACCTTCTGTGAATCGTGATCTCCGCAGTAACTGCAAAAGTACACCTTGTTTATCAGTCGTGTGGCTTCAAAGCCCAACTTAATATTACTGCTTAAGACTGCAGGACAAAGCTGAAGTAGGGAAAGCGATTTGCAGCATGGAACATAAATTGTAGGCTACGTTCGCATTCTTTCCATATGAATGATTTATAGTGGTATACAGAAATGAAATTTATTCAGAATACATGTATACCAATAGACATTTGTAAAGTTTTGATTTAATATTGCTTCTTTAATACACATTTTCTTAAAAGTAAAGTCATCCTCGTGCTCGTTCTCCGGTACATTTTCTGTACTCGTAATCGTTATCGTGGCTGTCAACACTCGTATACTCGGACTCGTTGTCTTACTCAGAAAACTGAAAATTCGTAAATATCAGTGATTCTCAAACTTTTTAGACTACCACCTCTTCCACCATCTTGAACTGTCCCAATGCCCCTGCCCCTATATAATCTAAACGCGGAAGAAATTGAACCTGGGGTGCAATTATTAAAGTTTTAATGCCATTTTTGGATAATTTTGGGTAACATTTAATTTGAGGAGGAAGAAGGGAGGGTGGGGTGGAAGGAAAAAGAAGCGGTCTGGAGGAGAAGAACTGGTGGAGTGGAGGGTGATAGACCCCCTGGATGCCTTATTGTACCCTGAATTGCTGCAGTGATGTGTCGTCATCACCAGGGACCCCCAAATCCATGCTGCTAGAATTCAATAGGAGATTTTAGCCATCCTTTTGTTAAGAGCTGTTACTCAGTGATGATATTTATCACTTACATGTGTCTCATTGCATTACAAAAACAAACCCCTTTAACTTTATTGATCTCAAGGGAGCTGCACAGGAAGTTCTCTGATAGATTGTGAATAAATTGTGGTCAACTAGGCATGGCTAAAACTTGGTATTCAATTCTAGCGTCATGCAGTGCCAAGGCCCCTATTCCATATTCACTCTGTAACGCCCACCTGAGATTCCCCAACGCCCCCGGAGGCGGTAGGGACCACCTTGAGAACCACTGACCTACATGAACCCATACTTGTTTGTACCTAAGCATTCTACTCGTAATCGTACTCGCTGCCTCGTACTTTTACTCGTACGTGTAAGTTTGTACTCATACGAAAACTCTGCTCCTAGCCAAGGAAAGACTTACCACCTTCATCACAAGCATAATAACCAAAATCTCAGTTCAGAACAATACTACACCATATCCAAGTATCAGACTATTGGACAAATGCGAGCTGACTACTCAACTGCTCAAAGAAAGACATAGAACGATTTCGCAGAACTGACGTTTGCTGCAGGTACTGGAACCGTCACCGAGCTGTAGACCCCGTAATCTAAGTAACAACTCCCGAATTACAATAGGCGTTGCTCTATGACGTAATTCATGTTTGCTCTCGTGTACAGTCGAGATGATGTCACTGTAACTGTGGAAGGTCTTATTCCCTTAACGTTTGACAAGCGTTTCTTAGCTCGGAAAACGTACTAAATTTACCTAATTTATTCTTACTCATGAAAGAGCCTAATCCTTGCAATAACTGCTTAAGTGGTTTCAGTACCAGTGGAATAGAAAACCCGGTAAACTAGTGCGAGTATGATTAAAAAAAGTCCTTCCCTGTGTGAATGACGTACTCCTTTGCCTAACACATAAAAATAGACTCAAATGCCTATCAACTTGCAAGCATGGGTCTCATGTACTTACAATGCAATCAGAAAAATAAGGGGCACTTCAAACCATAGAAGTACTACCTCGGAGGTAGTACTTCCATGGTCAAAGAAGGCTGTAGTGGAACTATGACAGTGCACCGAAAAATAAGGGGCACGTCAAACCATGGAAGTACTACCTAGAAGGTAATTACTTCATGGTTAAACAAGGGTGTAGTGGAACTATGACAGTGCACCGAAAAATAAGCAAATTAGTGAAGGTTTCAGCAGAATTATTCAGAGGGCATAATATTCGGAATTATGACGATCATATTTGCCTGGTGAGGATACAGCAAACTGAAACGGAAATTGCTCACTCTTTGCCCTGGGAATGCAATCATGGTACCTGGTTTGATGTAGGTTTGTATGTAGGGTACCAATAAGATAGGTCATTTCCTTGAAATAAATATTAACACTTCCGGCGGGTATGGTGTAGCCATGGAACTATTACGGAATAGCTTTAGGGTGTAGCCCTGTGAAATTGAACCCATAGCAACATTAGAGAATGCAAATGCGCTTTGATTATACCAAATCATGCGTAGGTGACACTAATAATGCAATTTTTGAAAATTGTAGAACATAATATAATAGAACATACCAAACCCCTTTTATGGTTAAGGTATTCACATTCTGGCATTCTATATCATATTCTAATGAACGGGTTAAAGAGCACAAGGCAGTGGTCTCGGAAAAAGTTCCAATGGACGAAGAGGTATTGGTCTGGTATAATAGTATACCATTCTCATCAGGACGAAATTAAGCTGGGAGCTAGATAAGGGGTCGAAGGGACTATTTGAAAATCCCATGAAGGTCAATCAAATAGGGATCGTTTAACTTCGTACGTGTCCGATAGATCTTGGGACAGATTCAGAATTTGGACTGAACATTATTTAAAAGAAGCTCAAGTGTCCCATCTTTATTGTACATACCTCATGACTTTTGATACTATTCACTAAAAGGAGACCAGGGCTGTAACCGAGTCCACCTAACCCAAGTCCGGGCCATTCCGAGTTCAGTGCCCTCCGATTCTGATTCAAATCCGATTCCAGGTTTTCCAATCCCGGGCCAATTCCGAGTCCGGCCATTTGACAATGTAGCGCCACATACAAATACTTTTTGTACTATTTACAATTACACGTATGATGAAAACAGGCACATTTCATGAGTCAATTTCATTCTCTGGTTAACCCTGTAGTTTAGTTGCCTGCATGTGACCATTTACTTGTTAAAAGGTGCACCAATAATAATAATAATAATAATGATGATGATGATGATGACGATGATGACGACGATGACGACGATGACGACGATGACGACGATGACGACGATGACGACGATGACGACGATGA
>WURT03657897.1:0-18448 GCA_009936505.3 Holothuria glaberrima
TTTTTGTCACCGAAATGTGTAGTAGGTCCTAGGCCTAGATTAGTACTACACACTGAAACCTGTAGTTGAGAGGCCTTGACATATATTTTTTTTTGGAAGAGCTTCAGTCTGTAACATATTTTTTTTTTTTTGAAGAGCTTCAGTCTGCTGGTCTGTACCCTCTTTTTTGACAGCACAATTTAGATTAAGAAATTAATAGGGTTGCTTGCAACAGGATAAGCTGAGGCTGACTTCAATGTTCTAAACAGATTCAAGCAATTAGCTAGGCTAGTTTTCTATTCTTGTGTAATTCACACTATATAAATTTCAATCAAAATCGGGGTGGCAATGCCGCAATTCTTGGCTCATTTGTTTTCTTTTTTGCAGTGTAGGTAGGCCCATATTGCCCACACATTGTAAGTTTTTTTCCTTCCGGTCTTCACATTTACTCTGACACCATACCTATGAGCAAGAGTTACTAATAAGTAATAAGGGACGTTCTGTTCTCACTCACGTTCCTATAACTTCAGTCTTAACCCTAACTTAACGTTAGGCCCACCCCTAAACCTCCAAACCATAACTGCAACCATTAACCCTAACCCAAACCATCTGTGCCATGGTAAGTTACCCGTGTCCCCCTGTCTAAGGCTAGGCATATCGTTAATAAATTAGTAACATAATTTAGTATTGTACTGCAGGCTGTGATAAACACTGCCTAGCCTATGTCTACAGTTGAACTGTTATGTGTTAGGCGATGTGCTATTATAAGGCTACTACTAGCCTAGGCTAGTCCTAACGTTAGTAACTGTTGCTAGGTGTGCCTACAGCCTTTAGGCCTAGGCGGCTAGCCCAGGTACGCAGTGATTCCAGACGCCATAATTCACTTCTTCAATCTCAAATCAGAACAACAATAATTTCTTATTTCCAGATGTTAAATGTTGTCTTTCCCCGGCCTTGCTTTGTTAAGTCTTGATAACATCATCGGTGATAAACGTACGTAGCCTAGGCCTAACGTTAGGCCTATCCCTATCGATCAAAAATTTTCAATTCATTTACCACATCACACTGTTCTGTTTGCTGTGCAAACTCTTCTTTCTTTCCAGAATCATATTTTTTCCACCCTCTGGTACTATCAACAAATGTTCCCTAACTACGATGTGTCAAATGTGACAATTTGTCATCGCCTTTTAGCCTTGTAAAGTTGTATGACACACACAAGATGCAGACCTATGTAGGGGCAGCAATTTTAACGTTTACAACAGCTGATAGCAGACCGCATGACCAAAATAAGGGTACTTCATTGGTCAAAAGTATGCCGGCGGATTGATCGCAGTGTAAATGTTGAGCATCCGCTCAATTAAAATAGGTCCATGTTCAACCACTGTTTTCTCTCAAAATAACTCATGTCATTGTGGAAAACACACTGAATATTCTTTCTACGACTATAAACTGCCTATTTCTCTGTTCAAACTAAGGCCGCAAAGGGGGTGCAACGAAAAAGCAGAATTTTGCCTTTCAGCCGATGGACTAAATTACAGACTGTATGGAACCCTTAATTTACCAGGGCGCTACCACAGTACTCAAAATGGCAACCCCCTGAATATACAATGTTTTGAATTACCAGTATGGATACAGTATGATTAGCTGTTACTCGGTGGAATAACGAAATGGTCGGATCTACAATTTAAACAGTACTTAAAAGTGTCAATTTCAAGATATGTTACGTGTATTTATCCATAGGCCTAAAGCAACATTGTAAAAATCAGTGGACTCTCATGTGTTGTGAAGAAAGACCTAGCAGAAGAATATAATTAAGATACATGTTTTACAGAATTTATATGTACTTTATACTGGAAACTTGTTTGGCTCAAGATTTCGAATGATAAAAGACAGTGCTCACAGTTATTGCACCTAGAGATGCAAAAAGTTGTGTTCTGTGCTGTTCCACTTTACGCAACAAACCAAAGTAGCCGTCCACATAGCCTACTTCATAAGCACTGGACTTACCAAAAACTGAGCTGTCTGGGAGTAAGATTTGAGAAGCAGTGAAGAGTACTATAAAACCTGGAGGGCAGGAGGCTTCGTTTCAACTAACCAGCATGCTTTACAACAGTCAGACTGAAGATGGAAGGACCCATGCAGCAGTATGAATTAGCATGGATCCCAAACTTCCAAAAATCCTGTATGCTGCAAGCAGTATCCTGCAAATGTAACATTTTAGTACTGCAATCTTGAGAAGCACATTTGTTGGATTTACAAGCGAAACTCAGCTTTTGGCTAATATCAAAGGGATTTAATTTTCGATAAAACATTTGCCTTGGATTAATTTAATTGTCACATTTTCCAGTGCATGTGATTGCAAGTATAAGGACACTTTGGACTACTGTACTGTATACAATGGCAGAGGGTAAGAACTTCATGTGGCACTATTCTGCTCAATGTCTTTGTGAAGTTTTTAGTACTTAAATGTTCATTCACTAATTCTTTGAAGGTGTTTTGTCAAGTGGTAAAGTAGGTACTGTACAGCACACTTAAAAAAGTAATCTGCTTCTTTTGATATCATCATATGGACTGACCGCTTAATGTAAGCCATGCAAAACATGGTTATAATACTGTGCACATTTATATAGAGGGATACAGTGGAAGAATAACTCAGTGATGTGGAAGTTACAGTATGTGTACAGTAATTACTGTTATGTGTAGAGTGATTCAAAAAATTGCTGATTGTAAAGCCCAGTAGATCAGGCTGAACCTAGCTGGTGAGAAATTCCATATGAAGTGAAAAAAAAAACAGTTCAGTCTAGCTATTACAGTATATTACATAAATATAGTAGGGCCTAGTTGGTGAAAACCTAGTTGAAACCGGTTAAAAAGAAACCCTATTTGAAGAACCTGGTAGAACCCAGCTGGAAAACCCAGTTAACAAAACCTAGTTGACTGAAGACCCAGTTGACCAAAACCCAGTTGACCTAAACCTAGTTGACCATAACCCAGTTGACAAAAGCCCAGTTGACCAAAACCTAGTTGGCGAAAACGTAGTTGAGGATGTTCCAAAAAACACATTGAACCTAGTTGAAAAACCAAGTTCAACCCAGTTGAAAATATCCAACCGGGTTCAACTGGAATTTGTACCGGGGCAAACGGGATATTTTTTTTAATTATGCTTTTTAATTATAAAAGAGAAAGTGCTGGTAATTTGAGAATTTAAAGCATAACCACAAGTATTTAGTTATTCACTTTTCTAAGTGTGATTAAATTTACCCATTTCAAACGTTTCAAAACAACATTCTTGTTTCCGATAAGAAGATCAGACTGTTTTCGAAGTCTATCGAAAGTTCTCCACTTCAGCCACACTTCCACGTTGACTTGGTCTATTAAACATGTGTTCGGTGTCTTATTATTAACTCGCCCGCACGGTATTGCCTTAAGTTACTTTGCTTTGTTTTTGCTGAAGTCATTGCTCTTTGTACCAAAATGAATTTAGTGTCTTATTATAAGACGATTTATTGATAGGTGCCCTCTCCTCCCCTAGTCTTTCGCCAGCCGGGAAAAGATTATTCAAAATTATGTTTTTCAATCAAAAAAGAGGTGCTGACAATTTGATTATTTCAATAATAACCTCACAAGTATTCAGTTATGTACTTTTCCCAGTGGTATTAAATTTACCTATTTTATTCTTCTTAAACCTACAAGCTAGTTTCAGATAAGAAGATACGGAATCCTTTTTCCAGTTCCCCACATAAACCGGGATATAAATTAGTTTATATGCCTATCTTCCACACTCCCACGTTAGCTCGAACTATTAAAGAAGATTTACACACAAAACCTACGTCGATTCTTTACGGAGAAGAGGATGTTGCAATTAAGTTTATAACTAAAACACGACCCTTGCAAATCAAGTAAGCACTTTCGATTTTGTCAACCTTTAACAAACTACTGCATGAGTGGCCGGCAAGAAAAACAATAATAACCATACATGGAAGTCGACAGTAACTCCCTCTGACATAAATATGTTATCTTTCATGTACAACCTAATACATATGAACGACAATTGCACTAACCGGGACTAGACGGACCCTGTACACTGGAAATATAAGAACGTCTTAATTATGTGGGAAAGTTTCAAGGTATATCACTAATATTAGCGACAGCTTTTATGCTGAGATTTATTTTCCATGTGTTGCTATTATTAATAGGAAATACTGATATTGTTAATAGCGATTTGATATCTGTTATTGGCTTCCTTGTTTATCTAAGAAGCACAGACATGAGAACGAGACTTTGTGTTTCATTTTCTCACTTTTATTTACGTGCAAGTGTTATATGGAGAGAGAAATTTACTAAAATGCTCCAAAAGAGGAATCTTTTGACTAAATTTGCTTCTCCATGAAAGTTGGATATTATGTGAGAAAAATAATTATTCAATAATACATTGGCCGCAGCGGCGAGGCTAGGACTTGATGATGGGAGGGGTGGGTCACAAAAGATGATGTCGTAATTGTACGCCAGATAAACCCGGAAAGTAGGTGAAAAGTAAGAATGTGCGTATTTACGATGCTCTGCACCTTAATCGACCCTTCGTTTGTCACCTAGTGCGGAGGTGCCATTTTTGGAAGTTATTTAAGGTGAGGGGTTCTCCCTCTCTCTATGTTCGTTTAAGATGGCTTAGATGTAAAATATTGCTACCTTTGGCAGTGTGTTCAACTGATCATTGTGCTGAAACATTCTCATACGTTGATGGATTGTTCTCGCTTTTGGTGGGGTCAAAGTGGAGGGGGTGAAACTCCCCCTTACATCCTCATAAGAAATTTTTGTTTTTGTAATGTGGCTTAGATGCAAGATGGTGGTATTTTTAGCGAAGCTCTGAACTGATTACAATTTTAGGAATTACATTTTTAGTGATATTTTGGTTGTGGCATGGGACTTCTTCAGTGCTGGTACCATGAGACAGAGATAACCCCTCCTGGCAGCTCTCGGTAATAGCGTAATGGAAACTTTAGTATGATGCTTCTATCTGACATCCGAATAGCACTAAAAAGCGAAGAGCCCACCAAGCACTTCACAAAAATCGTAGTTTTACTAATTCTGACTGGGTGAAATGGACGGTCTTCAACGGGAATGATTGAAGGAAGAGTATAGATATAACAGAACAGTTAGAGAATAACAAGCCTGTTTTATAATTCTTATTCTCTGTAAATGTACTCAACGACCTTTAATAAGCTTGTTTAATGAGTAATATACTTCAAATTATGAACATCAGGCAACAATTAAATCTTGCATATAATAAAAGGTTGCAACAAAATTGCCCCTTGACACAAGCCTGAGCCTCTAGTTTTCCAAAAAATAATTCTCGCTAGAATTACTCCGTCCAGTATCGTCGTAATAAAGGTCATTAGGCATGGGGTGTAAACCCTGGTAATTGGGGGGGGGGGGGAAGCGAGCCAATATGTTTTATTAGAATTGTTACAGACCCGCAGCCGTACCTTTGAACAGATGCGTATAGGACGGTATTAAAGAAAAACAGAAATGACAGTTATAGCTCGCGAGAATTTTGATGGTTTTGAGAAAAACTTAGCGAACTTTTGAAAGTTTTTGTGATTCCAAATTACGGACGATCTATGGTCGAGGGAGATATTCCCAAGTGTTTGGACAGCCAAACTTGGATCAACTACACCGCAATAATTCAGGTAGAATAAGTAGAAGGCAATAATGTCCCCGAATGCCAGAGGTTTCATCCAGAACGCAAAAGTTGCTTCCTAGATTAATGAATACTTATATTCACCGTTTTACATATAGCCTTTTTACATCTTTTTTTGTGAGAGTTACGGTCTGGAGAGCTTTGAAAATTCGTACAGATTTTGTTTTTGCACCCCTGTCCCTAAATTGAAAGATTTTCTACATAAATGTTGAGCTATAGGACTAATCTGAATGAAAAATGAAGTCGTTACCCATTTGTGTGCATTATATGCTCGTAGGAACCGAGTCACTGGGGTCTTTATTCTAAGTAAAAATGTAAGGAACTACAATGTACGTCCGCCATCCCTGCCCCTTTTATTAAAGGACGGAAACCTCTTATTCGCACCCTCTGTGAGCTATAGCAAACTTTTCAGTAATATGTGAAATTTTCAACTACTTCACTACACTGTAACAATTTTCTGTAAATTTCCAGTAAAGTTGTGTAAAATTTTCAGCATAATTTCTATATTTCTAATTTACATGAAATGGTCTTGCATTTTTACATAAGTTTTGCGTATTTCACTTGGTTTACAAACTAGGTTTTTTTTACGAATGATAATTTACAGTTATATTATGTAAAATTTCGCAGAAAATGTCTCTTTTTCTATATTTACAAAAATATCCTGTAAGTTTAACAGACGTTCTACGTATTTCCAGTAGTTTACAAATAAATATGTTTTGCAATGATGCAAATTAGAAGGATAGCTTACTTGTTAATTTTGTAAATTTATGCTTAGGGCAGGTCTAAACTAATGAGATCTGTAGCAAAAAAAAAAAAAAGAAAAAAGAAAAAAAAAAACACTTTTTTGGACAAAAGATAAGTAGTTAATCAATACAGGTAAAGAATATTGAGATGTATTTCTTTAAAAACAATGTAAAAGGTTTTTCACTATAACCAACGTGTCATAGATGCGGTACTTATAACATAGTGTACATTCTGACTGGAGTTAACAAAATGTCTTCTAAACTCATTTTGAACCCCACCCTTGGATTCTGGCTCTCTTGCCCGAGACCCGAGGGAACATTGGAACAAGTAAAAGCATCTTCGAGAGCGAATCTAATGCATATCATTTTCATTATGTCATATGGTTTGTCTGCTTTTTTACATAGATTGTCTGGAAACTCTGCTGCCAGAAAATGTCTGTTTTCTTTTACATTGGTCATAAAAAAACAGTTTGTGTCTGTTCAGTTTTTTACATAGTCAATCTGTAATGTCAAGTTACAGAGTTTGTCTGGAACCTCTGCTGCCAGAGTTTCTCTGTTTTTTACATATTTATTTTTACAGTGTAAGTTTAGCATCTAATTTGCATCTAAAGACACTCAAATATTAAAAAAATCTTCTACGACGGATTGGACACCTATTAATTAAGGCTCCTATCCCAGGATAGCGGTGTGAAAGGTTCAGCCTCCAGCTTAAAAAAAACCTACACTTATGATGACGTATTGAAAGCAAAGGCAAGCAAAGATCCTTTTATATTCTAGGACAAAGCCGATTCTGTTAATGATTTTCCGTGACGTGTTGAAAGCAACTTCTAAACTGTCGACGATTTTATTAGTTTTCAAATAAGGGGTTTATAATCATGAAATAAATTTTCGGTCCCTCAAATATAAGCTGCCATCAAGTACTGGCTCGGAACGAGACCCACTTGCATGTTTTTCTCTCCAATCCACCATCCTTCGTATTCTCGACTAAGAATGTGAATAAATTCTCCTCTTTTGAATCCAAGTTCATCCTCGGCTTCAGCTTCACAGTCCCACAATCCTACAAAAATGTTCCTATAATCACTTTCCCAAACTTCATTTAGAGCTGATGCCTGTCTTCTCGATGCCTCAGCTGCTGTGATCTCATCGTAAATATCTTCTTCTTCTGACATGTCACACTGGTCGACATCTTTTGCATATCCTGAATATTCATCAGACCGAGGGGGCAATGAGGGAGGAAGGACTTCAGGTGGCGACGGAGCTTCTCCGGTAACAGCAGAACCTTAACAAAAGTTGGTCAAAAAGTATTGGATACATTGTTAAAAGAATCGGAAGGTTCATTTGTCAGTCACTATGAATACAGATTTGTTCGAATTCTATAAAGAGCCGCGATATTTGTGTCGTTCAGTATAAATATAGATTGTGAGGTATTTTTACCAGTAGTAATTCTGAGAAAGTGTTCTATGCTTCACATGCTAAATAGAAAAAATATCTTGATTGAGCTCTGATTCAATCAGTTTACGTTGCGTCGCAAGATGTGAAGGAGCAATGGCTGGGGCATAGGCCACCAAAGGTACTCTTACTTTACCCTGGACATGCTCTAAGTTATGGTGTAATGCCATCGGATGGTTCCTAAGGTAGGGAGGGCAGAACCATTCAATTCCAGAATTGTACAATTCCTGAATTATTGTGGACGTTTTATGACCAAAAATTTTGAACTGAAAATTAATTGGAGGGAAAAGGGCTGTGGCCCTTACAGCCTCCCCAAAGGTTCTGAACGCCCTGATTTAGGGTGTGTCCTATATCACATTACACAATGTAGTTAAAGGAATGTTATAAATTCCTTCTTTTTTCAATAGAAGGCCCAAGACTTAGTTTGGCTCACAAATTTAAAAACAGCGGGTAAATTGGGCAACATTTCAGTCTTCTGAGAAAACCTTTTTATACACAACTAAAGAAGTAAAATTAAAAACCCTTACCTAACACATTGGTTAACTTCAAGAAGATGTCCTTTACTTCCGTCTCCAAAGCCAACCTCTGTTTGTTTGTCTCTTTTTTCAACTTCTCTTTTTTCAAAGTCGTCGAAAGAAAAACATCGACATCTAAAATATAAAACACGATTAGCCTACATTTAAAAGTGAAAGTATTCTTACGTATCTTGTTATTAGTAATAAATAAAAGTCTCAAATGGGCAGTGGCGTACTAAAAGGGGGACGAGGGACGGTTTTACCGCGGATGACAGCTCTATGATTTTCACGCTACTATCCAAAATAAATACCGGGGGCAACCGGATACATTCATTAAAATGCCAGAGGTCCGGTCAGTAGAAAAGAGCTTGTCAAAGATAGCACTAACTGGCAGATAAACCACCTTACATTCATAAAACTTCCCAAACGATTAGGTGTTCTCCAAATAGACCAACCCAAAAGTACCCATTAGCCAATGAGACCCAGCTAATGAAACGTTTACTAAGATCTGAGAATTTTTTACATAAATGAAGTCTGAAATTTTGCCAAAGATGGCATCACTTTGCATCAGATCCATTTTGCATTACTTAAATTTCTCAAAAGGAGAGGGCCCCGTTCTCTCCCCCCCCCCTTCCCCAGCAGCAACATTTTGTGCATGAGACGACAATATCCACAAACTGGTGCTAACTCAGGTTCGTAGACAGGCAAGTTTCTGAAGGGTGGGGGAATATCTTTCAGGGGGAGAGATGTTTTCTTAGGGGGCGATTTATTCTAAAAGGCATTTCAGTCAGTAGTAAATCTGAGTGGGAAGGATTTTTTCTGGAGGGGTCTGCTCTTGTCACTGGAACTTGGAAGCAAGTCACTTGAATTTGGCGAAGTCTTTGGATCATTTTTGAGATGTCTTGTTTTTCTTGTAACATCTTTAGTTCTGCGCAATGAGATGTTTTACCACTTAATGTACATTTCTAACATTGATTAACACTAAAATTACTCACATAACAACCCCCGAGTGAACCGACTTTTGGTGTTTGGACTCCTTTTTTTCATTACGTAATGTTTCTTTTCCATTCAGGAAAATTCGCTTCATAGTGCATCAATTTTAACAGTTCCACAGCTTGTTGCGATTGGTTTGTTTCAAGTTTCAAGCCCACGAACTCTTTCCTCATTCTTCTTTCAAATTCCTTGTCTTCTTTTTAGAGAATGAATTTAAGGTTATATTAAGAGAGCGGACTTCGATGTTACAGTTTTCATGTCCTACTTCCTTTTCTGTCATGCACCCGTGCATACCTCCATGTTTCTAGATTTGGGATTCAGAGGCAAGAAAATGAAGTCTTAGCTTAGAAATGTGAGTACATCTCTAAACAATCTTTCACATTCTTGCCACATCATTGACTATACTTAGTGTGAGTCCCATCAAATATTTGTTTGCCCGACTTTTACCTCTTTTTTATTGTTGGTACACGTAGCCAAGAGATTTGAGAATAATTTTTTTTAGAATAATCTGCAACAAGGAAGTTAGAAATGTTTTGAATGCAAAGGGATAGCTTGTACGTGTTGGTACAACTACGTCAAAATATACATTATTGTAATTGTTATGCATGTGACAGCAACACACTTAAACACAAAAGACAGACAATAACTATCATGGCCTGTAGAAGTGAGGGTTGGTGGGTCCGAAACAATTACAGTTTTCTCAAAATTCATAAAACATTAGAATAACCTATAATTTATGTAATATACGAACGGGTTAGCAGCCCGTTTTCCTATTATTTGATTACATAAACTTTTGCGTACTCCATGTTTGGTATATGCAGCTATGCAAATTTCTTAACCCCTCACCTACCACTTTTTCATTTAGCCTGCAAGATGTATGTAACTTGACTTTTCAAATGAAACAGTGTAGTAAATACATTATACTGCGACAAAGGTGGGTACGTACTTCAAAAGGGTTTCTCAAATAGTTGTTTTGAAATGGCAAATAATTAAATTATTGTTGTATTATTGGCTTGCATGAAAATGAAGCGATTAAATCGTCAAAGGGCCAAAGGGTGCTCCTTAAAATACTCAAATAGAAAATTTTTCAGAACGAAAATTACTCTTTTCTTTATACATCTTAACCAGGGCTGGAGTCGAGTCCACCCAGTCCGAGTCCGAGTCCGAATCCGAGTCCCTGTTGTCCGAGTCCGAGTCATTAGGCCCGAGTCCGAGTCCATAGGCCCGAGTCCGAGTCCGAGTCCCTGTGTAAATTGAACTTTTTTTGTTTTGAGTGCAAATGGATGAGAACTTAAGTTAAATATAGTCTAATTCTAACATTTGTTCTTTCCCTCTAATATTGAAGATGACATTAGATCTAAACAATAAGTACACTTAACAAAATAAAAGACCACTGAATATCCTCTTATGAACATAGATAATAAGACGTGTTACACCTGACCCACAGGTTCACCACCGCATCTGAAAATGAGGAGAGAGTGAGTGACTGTCCATTGGTTAAGAAAATTGGTATCAGGAACATGTTATTTCTCTCTTTTAAGAACTCACCAAGTGCACGAAGCCATGAACATTACTGTACATTAACTGTGCATAGCAGACCTTAACTGAACATGATACTATGAGTAGCAATACTGTACAGGTCTCTATATTACACTAAGTTTACAGCATAATGAGGGGATTCCCCTTATTTGTAACAATTGAGCCTGTTCACAACGCGGGATTCCCCTAATTCACCACTACTGCGCATGATCACACTTTAAAAACCGCACACATGTATGCAAACAGTGTTTTCACGCTACGACAATTACTGAGCAAACAACCCGAATGGCTGACACTACGGCCTTATCCATGTCAAAATACCTAGGAAATAGCAGGATAATGCTCTTACGGTGCATACTTGCAATTAGTGTGAAATCTGAACATCTAACTCAAACAAACATGTCGATGTCAAAACTAATGAAAAATGCGATTAAGAAATGCGATACCCTCCCCTTTCTGAGTCCAGAGACGACAGACTATGCGATATTAATCACTTTCATGGCCTTAGCCTAACGTACACTACATACCGCTAGGATAATTCCCATACCAATAACCTGCGTTATTTCGTAGCAAATTGAAGCAGAGATAGAATCAATCACAATCAAACTTCCAGGAGTTGTGATATATTTTAGAAATTATTTGTACCATTCTTTCTATGAAAATCATGACATGTATGAGAGTAGAAATACTTTTTCTGAACGAATTCGCATATAGAATCAAGTCGAAGACACTGTTTATCCATGACATAACCAGTGGCGTACGCAGGGTTTATCTAAAGGGGGGGGGGCATGCCGTTCCGAATTTTCCGAAGACCTTTTTCTTTTTTGGGGGTTTTTTGCACTTCATTCCTTGAAGACCGACTTCCGTTGATATACTTGCACGATCCGAATCCTCGAAGACCTTTTTTTGTTTTTTTTTTTTTTTTTGCTTTTTTGCACTTCAGATGTTGTTCATGTCGAAGATTTTTGAAAATTTAGGTGTCCTTACATGCAATGTGGTGCCAATTATGCTACATTTTGAAGTAGAGTTTGTGTTAAAAACATTTACATATTTTTAGGAACTAAAAAAAAAATTGGCATCCGTGAGGGGGGGCATGGCCAAATGGGCCCCCTGCGTACGCCAGTGGACATAACTTATCACATTCTGCTACCAGCGCAGCAGCAGTGTATATACGTTGTGTTTACATTTCGTGCTGGATCCTTGCATGTTATCTTCAAACTAGTCTTGGAGGCCTGAGATCATTGAGTGGATATATTCGGAGTGTTGCATACTGCACACTGTGCGTAACATGTACATTTAAGTTTAAGTTTAAGTTTAACGTTTGAGGGTCAGGAAGCCATTTGGCTCATTGACGACCCTATACCAGAGTGAGCGTGGATGAACACCAGCGAGCTTCGCCTTCTAGCAAGGATATTGTATGTACACATAGTGTACGTAATGATTTTTTCAGCAAAGATGTTTTTCCGCAGCCTTTCGACCTCGAGTTTTACAGTCGGGGAAAAATAGCCGGTCTCGGCCCGAGTCCCCGAGTCATTTCGGTCGAGTCCAAGTCCGAGTCCGAGTCCGAATCCTGAACGCCGAGTCCGAGTAACGAGTCACGAGTCACAACAATCGGGACTCGAGACCGGTCTCGAGTCATCCAGCCCTGGTCTTAAAAAGTTTCGCTTCTGAAAAATGTCTACCTCCCTTAGGATCTATATGTTCCTTCGACATCTTGTTTGACTGTAGGCCTGGCACAAGGTCTAGAGTGTACCACCCGGAGGCCCCATGCATTTAAACTTTTACTGTGATATTACTCGGTCCTACTGGCATATATCGTTTCTTATAAAATTCATGTCTTTGGATACATTTTTAAGACTGTTAAACTCAAAAATTGCCCTTTATCTCTCTCAGGGGGTTTCGTTTTAATT
Organism: Holothuria glaberrima; assembly: GCA_009936505.3. Classification (NCBI taxonomy): domain Eukaryota; kingdom Metazoa; phylum Echinodermata; class Holothuroidea; order Aspidochirotida; family Holothuriidae; genus Holothuria; species Holothuria glaberrima. The sequence continues at coordinate 12,827 of WURT03657897.1, forward strand.
ATATTTAACTGAAACACCGATGAAAATTTTCCAAGAAAACTTAATTTGTAATAAGTTACTGGTCAATGACAGTGCCCCTAATGATGTTCTTTATTAGTTTATATTAAGATTGTAGTGCATTATAGACTATAAAAACTTGTTAAACTTGCACTTTAAGAAATAAGCATTCTACTGAAAAGGGGCTGGGTGAGATATATCACCAGAACTAACTAAACGTGTGTCAAAACACTGGAATCGATTAGTTTGTTAACAACTTTAGCAAGGAAAAATATCTTTGCCCCTTAATTGGCTAACAGATCCCTCTTTAATCATTAGTCTATGGTAGTTGTGCAAGTTCTTCCCAATTTTACTGTTTACACATACAAACCCATTATTAGTCTCTGCTTTTTAAACCATTCTTACTCGTTTTACAAGTACAATAATAATTTTTAATGCCCTACGTGACCCGTGCTAATCGTCATACTGAATTAGGGCACCATTTTTTGAAAAAAACCTGGTCTTCATGAGCACTGGATTTCGATTTGCCGAATTGTGAAGGAAACATGCCTCTTCTTGCCATGAGAGACAATGATGCTGAATAGACCTGACAGGTCTGGGAAAATGCATCTATTTTCGTGTCTCAAGGTAGAAAAATAAGGAAATATGAACGGGTACGGATATTTTCTACAGAAATGGATATTTGGCTCGCGAAGCTGCGAAAGTGCAGATCTGATGGCACAAAGCCAAGGAGGTGGAGGGGAATGATAATCTTCCACCATGTAACAATTTAAAATTGCACTGTTTGATGCGATTTTTTACAATCTGGCAATCAAAAGAAGGATATAAGAAAAGCTTTGTCTACGGTTGTCTGCGGTTTCAGGCTTCGTCTCCCTGGAAAAAGTTGACATTAAGATTTGATAGAAGTTGTTCCCTATCTTCAAGCAATCAACACATGTATTCAAACTTGTACTGCATCTTGAGGATCTTAAGAAAGAAAAATGTGGCAGGGGTAGTTGCCAGTGCAACTTAGGGGGTAATCCCCCACCCCACCCCTTTGTTGGGAAGAATTGAAAGGAAAGAAATAGAGAAAAGAAAGAAAAGGGGCAATTATTAATGAAATATCTTACACGTATCCAAAATATATCTTTTTACATGCATTGGGGGAGCTTCTAGTTGAATTTTGAATCCTTTCAAGTGGTTGACCAAACGACAGAGGCTACAAAATACTGGTACTACTCTACAAATGTATGAAAGTGAACATTTATGATGTATGTGGTGGACACTGCTTATTACATTGAACTGTAGTAACAAATTTGAGTTAAACTGAGTTTCGGGATGAGTTGCCAAATTTTTGTCAAAAAACTGGCAAACAGAGGTGCTAACGTGTTGACTTCTGTGACCCGATTTAGCAAACATCTTGCCAAAATTGTACCCGCTACAAACAGTGACCACAGCACGTATTCACGGGAGCAAGTACACCCTCGTAACGGTTTCGAATAGAAAGTTACAATCCAAACGAAGTTTAAGCAAGAGCGGGCTTTGCATGAGGATGTGGGATGAAATGTCTTTAGGGATAATGATTGACGTATTTTCAATAATTCCATCACAGATCTTTCACAAACTACCCACATTGTGGCGCCATTACCTACATTGCAGGGTAGTCACTACCGGGGGTATGGGATCCTTCACCCACAAAAATTTTCAAAAGCATTGCCGTCTGTCAGGTAAAGTTTGCTCTCTGTTGGAAAAATAGCCACTTTCTTTTGCAAGTTATTGATTTTATCAGAAAACATTTAGGAAGTCTACAGAAATTTCGGAAATTTTTTTGATCACATCATTTGACTTAAAGGGTAACTGATGACGGGAGAAAAAAGTGCTGTCCATACATTAATCAAAGACCTGACTCCTCCTAGATTTAACTAAGTTAAAAACTATTCTGCAAATCCTGATGTTTGGTTGGGAAAGTAATCACAAAATTAGGGTTCTGTGTCAGCAAATGATCTCTCCTGAACTATTCGGGAAACTATTGTCTTCTGGAGATATCCAAGCTGTCGTAAAAATAGAAGTACCGTATTGCATAATTTGTCTGCCATGAAAAAGACGCCATGTCCGTCAGTGTGAAATAAAGGCGACTAGTTTTCACTGTCGTGTCACAGTCGGGTCAGTGAAGTTTCATTCCCTGGTTTTCCACTTACTCAAATAAGAAGTCGGAGCGCTTTCGTGTTTTCTATAACGTGAAAGTGCGTACGCTTTGTATTGAGAAGATTAGAAAGGAGACTCGCTTTCCGACACCGCCTGCTGATGCAGTGCCTAAAAACGTTACCAAAATGCTATTTGGCGCGCATGGCGCGCATCTTCCACATGCACTAGTTGTTCATGTATCATTGATTCGAGAAGGACGGAGCCGGCCTTGGACTATTGCCAAACCATGCAACTTTTACATTCTTGGTTTCCAATCCTCAAACCTACCGCATCATAAAGAAATCGAATGACCGTTAGTCCTGGCTGTTATGTAAACGCAGGGCAAAGGCAGTTTTAAGTTCTGTTTTGTGCGTAATCATTGCTATTTGTATAGATAACTACGTAAAATGAATGCAAATATTACTAGAATGTCTGCAAAAGTGTTATGTTTAGACACATCCATTTTGTACTCTTGTTTTCCTGTCATAACTCCACATTAAACAAAGAATAATTGCTGCAAAACTCAGTAGAAAGTCTTTTGCCCCCACCCATCCCACCATCAATCCTGCCCTATCTTAAAATGTCAATCGAAGATTACTGTGTACTCAATGCCATTTGTGGACAGTTGAATGCTTATTCTGGTGCCCACAATTGTTTAAATGTGGTTCTCCACAGTGGGCTATTACTGAAAAAGGCCTAAGGCCATCAGGTGTGCCCCAGTTTAAAGACAATTTTATGTTCCTACCATGGAAATACTACCGCGGATCCTCGGATCTAGTACTTCTATGACAACGTCGACCATGGTATTGTAGCAGACAAATGAAAACGTGAACATCCAATTGAGATAACCAAACGTTAAACTGCGTCTTCTGTTTATAACGGCTTTCTACGCCAACGTTTAGATTTTTTCACTTCATAAAAACTTTTGACTTTTAATCCCAAAAATGTTACTTTTCATCTTATCATTTTAATCTTATTTATTATAAATCCGACCTTAAATCTCAATATTTTGGATATCAAATTCAAGAACTGATTTTTAATGCCGTTATCTTTCCTCTTTTTTCATTATCTTGACTATGAAAAGCCACATCTTAGTAATTGAGTTATGTTGTCTTGAACTTAACATGTTTGGCTTTAAGCTTCATTATTTAGACTAAAATGTCATTATTTTATACTAAGGAAATAATATTTATGACGTTTATTTCCACATATTTTGACCTTTCATTTCAATATTTAGACTTGAAAAGTAACAGTTTTCTTATAGACTATTTCCATATCACTATTTTGCCGTTAAATCTCATTGATTTATTTTGAAAGTGTTAGACTGTCAGTCTCATTGATTTTACTTTAAAAGAAGGATCTAAGTGCAAATTATGTTTAAATATGTTAGAGGGATACTTATTCTAAGCAATGTGGTGAAATTTCCATTGAAATCCGATGTGTGGTTCTCAAGGTATTAGCATTTAAAGCTGTAACATTATCAACACAAAGTGAATTTGAAGCAAGCACATATGACATCATAGCCTCACATTATTAAGCAGTCTTTTGTTTTTCTTTCAATTTTACAACCAATTTTCTTCTCCCCAGTCACATATTCACGCAATGTGGTTGCATGAGAGGCATAAGAATTTTACAAACTTCACATTCCACATGGGGAGGCCATATCCCTATTTACTTCAAGGTTAACAAAACAGACTGAAAAAAACAAAGGAAATAAAGAATTTCTCATCAATGTGAGGAAATGATATGACCCTGCTTGCTTCAAGGTCACTTGGGGTCAGAAATGTAGTAACGCCATTTGCTGATATCTCGAGTACTACATGTCTGATTGGAATGGAAGTTTCACCAAATTGCGTAAGTTTAGTTCCTCTTTCATACATGGAAATTAAAGTTTTGCTTAAACCATTCCTTTAATGCGCAATATTGTGATGTAAAGCGTCAAAATCTTTACTTTCAGTCTTATTATTGAGGCTTTAAATGTCAAAATAGTAAAGGTATTAAACAATATTAAGTCACAACCATGACATTTAATCCTTTGATATGATTATAGATTTTATTAGTTTGACAGTGAGAGTCATGATTACAACATTAAGAGTCAAGAAAAAGTGGTTAAAGAATATCAATATTTACGTAAAAATGTCACAACTATTAAACTCACAACTATGACGTTCAATTTCCAATTTATCTCATCGTTTTACTATAAGACTTAAACCCCTAAGTCATTAAATTTTACTTTTGAATTATAATGTCATTATAAATATTTTCAACACTATTTTTCTTCCTTTTTGCATATATTTTTTACTTTTAATGTTACTAATCGGATTTCGAATGGTAAAACTTTTATTTTTAATTAATTAATCTCATAATGTTTACTTTTAACTTTATTTGTTTGATTTTAGAGGAAAAAGTAACAACATTAACAGTCAAAGTCACTAGGTCAAAAGTCGTTTTCACTGCAAAATCAAAGAATTGAGGTTAGTCAGTTCGAATGAAAATAATAACATTAAAAGTTACAGTATCGAGAATATTTTTAAACATCTGTAAATAGTCGAATTTAGAGCCAAATGTTGTATGTCGTTACACTCAATGCTTGTCAAAGTTGAAGTTACGCCCCCGGGTTAAGAAATCCTGCATACGCGGGTTGCTGTTGTAATACACAAGAGGCAGTTAATTGATTATTTCTTTTGCATCTACACTGACAGCATGTTTGGCACTTACATCTACAGGTGGAAGGCTACATTTTGAATTTACTTTATTGAGAAAAATTCTTCCTCTGTGATAATTAGCCTAGCCTTAAACGTAGTATCGTTTGATATTTAGTTATGCAAATCATCTAATTTCTTCGATGTTGCAATGAAAGAGGGGAATTGGTCTTGTGTCATTAGATGCGGTCGTTCTTCTCGTTATATGTAAAAGAGTGAAAATCTACCAAAAGGATTGGCTACAATGACCACTCTCTGTTTTGAGTTATTTCCACTCTCCATCGAGTGGCATTTTCACTCATTTAGAGTTAATTACCACTCTGCACAGAGTGGAATTTCAGTCGATTTCCACTCCAAAAAAAGAGTAGCCACTGTAGGCAATCATCGAAGAGTAAATTTCACTTTCTCACATTAAGAGAGTTGTGAGATGACAAGCCCGACTTCAGTTTTATTGGAACATTGTCAAGTGCAGTGTGTATTGAAGAAATAACATCCAAAAGATCCCCAACAACCCCTCCATTCATCTGTGGGGTACAAAAACAGTAAACTTCTAATGCCCCTTCAATGTTCTCTTTATGTATCTGGTAAAGGCAATTCAAGTAAGCGGTTTGAATGATTCAGTGATATTTTAAATTTCAAAGAAAGATTTTATTTTTTATTTTTAACTTTTTCCGATTGCAAAGGTTTAGTGCTCTCTCTCTCTCTCTCTCTCTCTCTCTCTCTCTCTCTCTCTCTCTCTCTCTCTCTCTCCCTCTCTCCC
>WURT03657908.1:0-18448 GCA_009936505.3 Holothuria glaberrima
TAAACATGTTCAGGAATTAAACACATGATGTTTAGGAATTAAACACATAGTGTTTAGGAATTAAACATGTGTGTTTAAGACAGAAACATGTTTCCAAAATGGGGGCAAAAAATGTGTTTGATTCCTAAACACGTTTTTTAGAGTGTAATGTTAATACAGACTTTTAACACCAAAGTATTTATTGGACTGTTACCAGGGTCATTACCTGTTTTTATTTGTTTATACTGATTTTATCCGTACCTTTGAGTTTTCTCGCTATATTGGAATGCCACGCAAATTTCAATGAACTATATATGAAATTTGATATAAAATTTAGATAAACCAACGATAAAGACAGAGTCACTGTGCATACTGCATTTGATGCCATTAATTACCTCTGATGTACGTCAAATCGAAATAGAGAACTAAGAGAACACTTCAAAATTATCAATCAATTTTAAATTAACTGCCACTGGACGTATGATAGCTTCTTAGGAATACGCATACATAAGGATTTTAATAATTAAATTTCAATGATCCAAAAGCCTTCCACGTTTGTTATATGGACAGTCTTCATGTATTATATGAACCTCGATTAAATTGTGTAACTGCAGTATGAACTACTGAAAAATATTGCATATACTTAGTCTGCTAGATTCATAGTAAGCATTAAAACGAAAACTTGTGATCGTTCTACTGGCGGCCATTTTGTTGTTTCCGCCATCTTGGTTAGCATAGGGTCTTGAATAAAATATCAGCAATTATGCTTTGAATTGTATGTACGATCTGCTATAAAGATACATGGGGATTTTCAGTCGAAATATATTTTTAATGATTATAATTAATATCTATTTTTATGCTACATTGTTATTTATCATTAGCGGCCATTTTGCTTTTTCCGCCATCTTGGTTGAACTCAATTCCAACAAAAATGTTCTTATATATTATTTTAAATTTTTTTGGCATGAACCATGGCCATATTGTAAGAGTCAGTGAGTTCAACATATTTTTCATAAATATTTTCCTCATTATTTTAATATATTAATTACATGTGCGGCGGGCGAGCTGTTTTCGTAGGATAGGGAGGGGACTATTATGAATTATTCGTGTAATTGGAGTCTTTGCTCATGACTATTCATAGCGCCTTCCTTCCGGGTTTCATATGAAGCTTACCTTTTCATGATCCGTATGAATTGTGGCCATAACGTGTTGCTACACTGGGTTTATCGCAGCTCAAGTACCTACAGTCTAATAACACACTGAGACTGTAAAGGACAACTGCTTTGATTGAATATCGTAACTTAATGGTACTTCAAAAAACAAAGATTTTTTTAACGCTTCTGGGTGTTAGGGTAGTGAAGAAAGTAAGGGAATTTCCGAGTTCAAGTAGGGGTATATTCAGCCTGAACTCACTCAAGCAACGTTATATATGATTAGGCCTACTTCATAACTGCCTTACCCATCCTACGAAAAACAATTCACGTGCCCCGGCAATTTTGGACGCCATTTTGAAGTTCCCCAGCCGACAACAGCGGCATCATCTTTTTGGTAAATCTAGACACCTTTACTTACACAAATCCGTTGAAAACAGATTCTTTACAATATTTTCGCAGATGGATCTTAGTTTTGGGTTACTAACTAGCAGATTGTGTATTTTTATCGTAGACCATAATGAAGGGTTGTAATAGCTGAATCTGCACGAAGGCTGGAGAGTCAGTAATGCTCCGAGATGTAACTCTATGCGACATCACTATACTTCTGTGCAGTAAACTTTTCTAAATGGAAGAACCAACCTAAAGTATCGAGAACTCTAAAAGATGTGCACCCATATTTGTTTACATTATCAGAACTGACATGCTTCCAACAGCACCACATTAAACCTAACTTCATGGAATACTGAGACGGGTATTGTCATTGATCTAAATACTTAAAATATCAATGCAACCGATCCTATTTGAATAGGCACAACCTGGTATTTTAAGACACGAACATCGTTATTTAATCAGTTGCCCCCATATTTTTTTTTTACGCTTTGTTTAAAATTTGTCCAAAGTTAGAAGTCCTAGCTGATATACAACGTTTGTTTTACGAAACGTAATGGCATATATTGGTGCAATTGTTGAAAATACATATTTCACAGGCCCTACTGACCACCTTGCAAGTAAGGTTGGGCTCTATTTATAAATACGCCAGGTTCTGTGAAACATACCACACTGTGAAAATTGTGCGGTATAACTTTCACCGGCATTGGGCACGCGTGTGACATAGCTAAATTGGTTAAAGTTTGCACAATCAGGCCCGTAGCCGGGGGGGTCAGGGGGTTCGCACGAACCAACCCGCCCAGACCTATTTTTTTTTTATTTAAATGGACTTTTGGCGTTTTTCAGGGCAAAATGTCAATTCCGCTGGTTTAACCAATGTAAACCGTATGAGTAGCTGTTTTGTTTCAGTTCAACACATTTCCCTATGGCCCCATTGACTCGTACAATAACTCTCATACAGCCACACACTAACTCTCGAGGGAATAAAGAAAACATTGATACAAGATTGAAAATTTCCAAAAATTCCAGCTTAGGTGTACACCAGATCGCTCAATTTTGATGCAAAAATTGCAAAAACTCCCTGGGGTGGGAGGGGGGAGAACCACACCTTCTCCCCGCTCGGTCGCTCCGCTCCTCGCTTGGGCGCTTGGCGCCCTCAAGAAAAAAGCCGATCCCCAGTGGCTGCGATGAAAAATGAAAAAGTGGGGGGCTAAAGGTATGTTCATCCCCCAATATTTGTCAAGTGCTTCAAGAAGCGGGGAGAATTTCGAAGTGGGGGCTGAACATATTCTTGCTTAGAACACTCGGGAAGTGCCGTTTCCGGCCATCTGGGGCTTTGTTAAGCAGAAAATTTTGTGGTACGCTCCACGCCAACGATGGTGGCGCTCCGCTTAGAAACATATATTAACATTTTTCATTGATTGTTATTTATTTTTTTTTTTTTTGCATTAAATGAGAAATTGCAGACATGAGATCCCTTTTTCAAGGCTGGGTACATGCAGCTTAAAACACTCGGGAAGGGCCGTTTCTGGCCATCTGAGGCGTTTGTAAAGCCAAAAGTTTTCTTGTACGCTCCTCGCCAACTGATGGCGGGGCTCCGCTTAGAAACATATATTAACACTTTTCATACATTGATTTTTTTTTTTTTTTTGCATTGAGAAATTACAGACATGAGATCCATATTTCGAGGCTGGGTAAATGCAGCTTAAATCACTCGGAAAGTGCCGTTTCCGGCCATCTGAGGGGTTTGCAAAGCCAAAAATTTTCTTGTACGCTCCGTGCCAACTGATGGTGGCGCTCCGCTTAGATAGTCCTGTCGCGCATGACGGACCCCCTGGGTAAAAGGTGGCTACGGGCCTGGCACAATCATTGTGAATTACCACTTAATTGGGTAACTAACCTCTCGGTTAATCCATTCATTGCAACTACTAGGCAAGCTTTACCCCATTTCTATTAATATTTCACACTTCTTCATGATGACACGTTTGTGGGAGGAAATCAAATGAAAAAATAACCTTCATAATGAATTGGTCACGTTAAAGGTCGAGTAACGTGTCACCAAAAAGAGCTGTTTCGCTTCTCAGTGCTGGATTAACCATTAGTCAGACAAGGCACGTGCCTTAGGATCAGCAAAAAATTCGGGCCACAAAAATTTAGGCATTTTCTATATATTTTAAAATATTTATCAAATATATATGCATATAACTTTCCCAACTGTTGTGATAAATATTAGACCTTTTCTTCTGCAGCTCCTGTGCATGATGTTCGTTCTTTAGGAAGGGAAAAACCCTCATTCATTTATTTCAATGAAACATACGTCTCGAGTTTGGTAGCATCTGCCAGTAAATTGGTGGCCCCGTAAACCAACTCCACACAGTATTGTTCTGAACAAACCAATTATAATAAGATTGCTATACCTGAATGATTTTGCTAAGTTGATGTCAACGAACGGAAGAATAAGTAGATTATCACCGAAAATATCCCAGGGATTGTTGGGTCTTAGAATATTAGCATAATTAAAACTTTCCTTTAAACCTGCTTCCGAAGAACAACTTAATGGACACATCTGCACAATCAACTAAATTACAGGGTGGCAACTGCCAAGAAATGAATTAACTAAAAATGACATTTTTATAACCGCTTTTATTTTACTACCATTTTCATTTATTTAAATCAATGGAATGTATGCCATACATTGATAAATGACCGGACTTTGAAATGGCTTCGAATTGGAGACAAAAGAACTGGCTCAAATCGGGCAAGATGAACTCTAGTACATCCCAGGACTGCGCTTTGTGTTACTCTGGACGTGACTCAAAATGTGTATTGCGTTACGAATAAGCTTAAATTCTTAAAGTGTACCTAAAATCTTAACATCCAAAAATATGTTTGAAAGCCTGAAAATACAATCATCCAAATGGTGCAACTTCCATCTTTTCAGACCACTCCTAACACTAAACACCTAACACTAAAAAGTGTTGATTGAGGCTTATCCAATTAATTTAAAATGGTAGAATACGCCAATAGTTTGTGATGTCATTCTTGTACTGAGTCAAATTACCGTCTTTGTTTGTTTGTTTTTTTTTTTTTTTTTTTGATGTTTTTTCGAAAGTCACAACACCTTGTGCCAAAATGTGATCACAGGATTACTATGAAACGGTGACTTGGCTATATAACCGTTTCCACAGAACATGGTATGCAAGGGAACAGTAAATGTTTCAAGGTCATATAACTGGCCCGTACGCGGGGGGGTCGATGGGTTCGTCCGAACCCCCCTTGAAATACCAACCATCTCTGTGAATTTTAGGGGTTCGATAAAATATTTACCCCACGCGTCAACCAAAAACAGTTCAATGGAGAATTTTATAGGCTCTAACTCTGTAGCACTAGTGTGCTCGGATACAATATCATTATTATCGCATACATGGTTGTTCATATTCCTCCATGTGTCCTCTCTACAATTATCTAAAATTGGAAATGAAAACAGGAAGCTTTACATAGGGACCTCGATCTATTATCAGGGTTAATTCAGCATACTTAACAACGTGCATGAACTTTTGACCTTCCCGCAGGGGTGGCGCCAAGGGGTATGGCCCCATTCGGGAATGCTGTCCCCGCGTCGGGAAATTTTTACCTTTTTTGCGGGGAGTCTTAGTCGATACCATTAAGTATGCAGTCCCCGACGACGACTAGTTGCCCCGACTGTTTACCTGTTTTTTGCTCTCAAGACGACAATTTCTCTAACAAAACCCCAAAATTTTTTGCACGCTACGCGCTGTAGAGTCACTCTTGTTTATTCAACAGCTCCATTCAACATAGCTAGTAGCACAAGTCTTGCCCATCTTACTAAGTAACATGTAGGCGGCAACACAGTTCTTGTACAGGTCATAAATTCCATCTCATATCTCAAAAGCATGTAGTTGCTGTTCTACTATTCTCATCGGGTAGTCCAGTTAGTTTCGATGCAATGTTTGTTATCTCCGATACAATCTACAATCCCTTAAGTTTTTTTTTTTGTTTTGTTTCTTTTTTTTTTTCTTTTGTTTTTTTGTTTTTTGGTTCTTAATGAGCACGCAAAATATGCCTTGCAGTGGCATAGAATATTTATAACTCCTTCACATCCCCTTCTCACCACCCCGACATAAGGGCTGTCGGAACTTGGGGTGGCTGGCATTCCCTGGCCCCGGCCCCATTTCCCGAAAAATGTTCTTGCGCTTCGCGCGCTTTACAGTTTCGTTTAGATTCCGTGAAAAACATTAAATCAGAGTGGAAGGATGTTCCTCTAGTTAGTCTAGTATATACATTTTAAGCAATATATGCCCCGTAATGGCATGGTATAGTACCGCACAATTGTTTTGTTCAAGTACCCCTTAGCCAACCCCTTCGACCATATCGGGGCTGTCGGGTTGCTGCCCCCCCCCCCATTGGGCAAATCCTAGCGCCACCCTTGCCTTCCCGAATGTCAAAGACCTTAAAACGGATTGCAGGCATACATGGCTCTCCTGAAAGGCCGCCAAATAATCTATTCAATAATATGCCTCCTATTCAAATTCATGGCTCTCCCCCATTGAAAATCCCATTGCGGAGACACAACCATGCATAATAATCACACGCCATCCACAATCAGACGGCGATCTCCGCGGACCACACTATTTACACGGAGGGGTGCGTATGTTGTGTGTATGCATGTTTATGCGCATTGTCTCGCAACAGCAAGGCCGGATGCAGCATGGAGCTACTAACTAGCTCCATGGACACAGTAGGCTGCATTATTATTCAGCCTACCCGACCGTTTGGGTCACAGAAATCATATACATGACAGGGATCTCCCATCACCTTGACTAACCCTATCTGGCAACGGCAACTCGGGGAAGTAGCATCAGGCCACCTTATTGATTTGTTTGCTTTGTGGTTTCCTCCTTACAATTGTTGGGGAGGTTCTCCCATTCAGGCCCAGCACAGCTTTTGAGTGTGTCATGCACGAGTGGCTTTCAACAATACAAATTCTCAGGAGGTTCATGGCTGCCAGGAAGTTGAGCTGCACAGTTAATTTGCTCAGGGGATTAGTTGTGGTTGGAGTTTTTCTCAAATCTAGCTAATGGGCATTTCCTCTAATGTACGTATATGATTTCTGTGGTTTGGTTAGTTAGTTAGATGAGGTTTAACGGCCCAGTTTCCAACCAATTGGTTCGAGTCGAGCCGGCCACAGCATTTTTTCCAGTTGTGGCTCACTGGCTTGTTTTCCCTTACTCCATTGCTTATGCGGAGCACCACGCAGAACGGCAAAAGGTTCCATTTTTTAAAGTCTTTGGTATGACTCGACCTGGGAAATGAACCCGGGCCTCCCGCGTGAGAGGCGGATGCTCTAACACTAGACCAAACACTCGGTCTGTGGGTTGGACCAGCTGGAGGAGGGTCGCTACAGTTATGCTGCACCGTAATTATGAATGTTATGCCTGCATACAGAAAGATAAAAAGGCAATAACAAAGTAACTGAAATGCAAATTCATTTCAATTATTTATTGTTAGTCGGTAAAGTACCGTGACATCGATAAACTGATGGTTTATTTATATTTATTATGAACATCAAAAACAACATTCATTCCCCGAAATTCTTTCAATCTCGCACGGTCATGGAGGGGGTTGAAGCACCCCTCGTGGCTACGCCCTTGCGATGGGTAAAATTTGGCGTGTGGGTGTCATTGTCACATTTCTAATTTTAATTCACAGATGACCTTTTAAAATCAATTTCGGCGAACAAGAATAGTGGGAATTTTTTATTCCCAAAATATTGCAAAAATTTGATATGATTTTTTCGTAAAAAGATACAGAGTGATATGTAGGCCTATGGTTAGTATAAGAAGTGATCTTCTTACAACATTATTGATGGAAATAATAATAATAATCTTGATGACAAAGATGATGATGGTCATCGTTATTATCATTAATACAGGAGGTGATCTGTATTTTCACAATTTCGAGCACACCATTGTTTCAGATATAAGTGTCGTCATTTTTTGTCACTGTTTTGTTAGAAATTAACTAGACTTACAACAGTGGACAATCAATCAAATTTTATGCACGTCAGTTGATGGACAGATGGATAACAGTAAGAAATGCAATAGTTCTGGGAACCAATAGATCAATATTCTTGAATAATGTCGAGCGAAAGATTGTTTTGGAACATATGATAGGTTAATAAAGGCCGAGTGACGAAGGCAGGGATCGATCAACAACTGTTAGGTTTGATATTTTCAACCTACAAAAATTACTGAACGAGAATGATGCGAGTGTGAGTTGATAATAAGACTCCCTAAATGTATGAATGTTTCTCGAGCGTGATATGCCCGTACATGTACACATCTAACCCCACGCATCCCGCCACCATTCCGTCCACAAAATGTGCTTAGTGTTAGTTTTATTGTCATGAAAATATATTTAGCAGAATAAACTAGAACTCTAAGACATAGACAAGGTCTATGGCTGCCCAGATATTTTGTTTTACAATCACGGGTAATTTTCGGTGTTTGTAATGTAATTTTGTGTGTGTTTCCTGATTTTATTGTTCATTGAATGGTTTTTATTGTATACGCATCCATCTGAGTGAATTGTTCAAAATCAGAACACTTTTCGTGGTATAAAATCAATACACAAATACATTTTTCCAGATTGCGCTTTACCAACCAAACACATACGTAAACTTAGACTAAGAATCAATATTACGTTAGTTTATGCATCCCTGTGTTGGAATGGTACTATCCTAGTTCATTCTTCAATAATGATTAGACTATGTGTTCTGTTATAAGTTGTAGGCTACTGTTCCACGTATGCCTCCGCTTATTTATTTATTTTTTTCTTCGTTCCATTCCCTTCCTCACAAACCCGTTCTTTTGAGATTCAAATGTGAGCGGTGAATTCCGGTAACCAAATGAGGTACCGTAACCATAATTATCGGGGGGAAGAGAACACATGGAGCTGCTTTTGTTGGAAAACATAAAGTAAATCTGCCAAATTTGAATGAGTATACGGACAGTTTTTCTGCCAATTGTGCCACCATTTTCCACTGAGGCATTATCAAATACTGAAAAATCTTCCAAAGGGTAGGGGACACCCTCCCCTTAAACCCCTTCCCTAGGACACAGATCAGTAACACGCAGTGGCGTAGCCAGACTTTTCAATCTGAGGGCAGAGAGGAGCGAGGGGTATGCCTGGTGGGGCAGACTTAGCTGATACTGTAGGACTATCTAAGCGGAGCGCCACCATCGGTTGGCGCGGAGCGTACAAGAAGATTTTTGACTTTACAAACCCCTCAGATGGCCAGAAACGGCACTTTCCGAGTGATTCAAGCTGCATTTACCCAGCCTCGAACTATGGATCTCATGTCTGTAATTTCTCATTTAATGCAAAAAAAAAATCAATCTATGAAAAATGTTAATATATGTTTCTTTGCGGAGCGCCACCATCTTGGCGCGGAGCGTACACGAAAATTTTTGGCTTTACAAACCCCTCAAATGGCCGGAAACGGCACTTCCCGAGTGTTCTAAGCAAGAATATGTTCAGCCCCCACTTCGAAATTCTCCCCGCTTCTTGGAGCTTCTTGGATTTTTAGCCGAAAAGTAGACCGAAAACAGTCAAAGTCAATGCGTCAGTATGCCAGGTTGGATATAAATGGAAGTTGATAAATTCGACTCGAGGGAGACAGAGCTCAGACACTCAGTTTGGCGTTGCCATTCTTGGGCTAAATATACTGAAGTTGGACGCACTCGGCAGATAAGAGTCCTGTGTGAACTTGCTCATAATGGGACTCTAGTCGAACAGTATAATTCTAGGACTGACAAAATCTCAATGGACACAATCATGTAGCCTGTAGACATACATATTTGACGTTTATTAAAATATTTCTTCTCGGTCTGTAATTTCATTTGGGGGCAAGTGGGGGCGAGAGTTTCAACTGGGGAGGCTCCTGCCCCCTGCCCGCCCCCTTCCCCCTCCCGCTGGCTACGCCACTGGTAATACTTGATAGAATCCCCCTCCCTTCGCAAAATCCTGCGTACGGGCCTGTATAATCATCATAATTTCAAAAGGAAACCAAAGCAATTAATGTGAGTTGTACAAGAAGGACATAATAAATTATTGCGCGAACGATTATTTTAAATAAAGTGAATAAATTTCTACATTTTATATCTCTGCAAAGGAGTGAACTTTGGAAAGGGGAGTTGGGTGAAGGAAATCAGTTTTCCAACCTCTAGAGTATATATTCTTTTAATTCTAGACTTTGGATCCACGTTAAAGGTAATGTTTTCCCTGTAACTTGACTATTTGAAATTTCGAAAAATGGAAGTGCTAAGTCAAGTGCGGCTTGATGAGACACTTATCTGGGTAATTACTTGGCGTTTTTCATTACTCACGAAATAACGTAGGCGTAGGAACCAGGATGCTAAAGTGGCTTTAGCTCCCCCTCCCCCAACAAAAATGTGTTAGGCGGAAGTATGCTTCCCCCTCTCAGCCCAGACAGCTTCCCACCTCTGCGTGAAATAGTGTGGTTTGTTAATTTCAAGTCACACGTTTTATCTGTTTCAGAGGTACAGATCACTTGCCGGTACGTGACTGCATAGCTTGTCTATAATGTGCAGACCTCTTCTTAATGTTGCACATTCTGACTAAGATAACACTTCATTTACTACACTACACTGTATGAAGTTTGCATCCAAGTTAATGAAGAGAAACTTTCTCCGATGACTGCCAAAACTTTAGGGAGCCTCAAAGCCTTTTAGTAAACTTAGTTCGAGGAATGACTAACACTTACTAACGAAACATTTATCTCCAGAAGTATTCAGCTTTTCAAAACGGCGTTTGCCTCTCAAAAGGAGTCTGAGTATCTCTTCTCTCTAGTTTAGTGACCAGGGCCGTAACTCCTTTAATTTGAATTTATTGCCTGCCTTCGGAGATAGCTTGCAACTCTACCCAGGAGGCTATAGTGAATAGCCAGACTCTAAATTCAGTACTGTGGCAGTACTGCTGGTTTAGTGGTTTCATGCAGGAGTCCCAATTGTTCAATCCATGTTTGGAAAGACCTTCAAGGTTTTTGTTCTCATATTAAATAATAAAGAGATGAGAAAAGGATGGATTATTTGTGGTCAACTACATTACACCGAAAGACAGTGGCGTTGTCAGGGAGGCCATTGGGCCATGGCCGCCCCCCTCACGGATGCCTTTTTCTAGATTCTGAAATACGTAATTTTGTAACACAAATTTTACTTCAAAAGGTAGCACATGTGGCACCAGATTGCATGAAAGGACACCTAATTTTTCCAAAATTTTCAAAGAGGGTTCTCACCCATGGACCCCCTCACTGGTGTCAATTTTTTGTAGTTCCTAAAATACGTAAATTTTGTAAAACAAATTTTACTTCAAAAGGTAGCATATGTGGCACCAGATTGCATATAAGGACACCTAGTTTTTCAAAAATTTTCAAAGGGAGATAGGGTACACTCTCTCCTCTTAGACCCCTCCCGGGCCGGCTATCACACAACATACTGAATTGCCCCCCCCCCTCCCCCGAGAGAAATCCTGCGTACGGCACTGCCAAAAACAACCAAACTGCAAATGGTCTTCTTCCAAAAGTAGCAATATATGCATACCTCTCGATTTGTTTTTCCTTTTATTGTTGGAATTAGTGAAGTAATTTCGTGGTCGACTTGTTTAATATATAAAGTAGTTATATATGAAATGGTCCCAAAATGTTACTTGAATGTGCAAGTTGGCGGTTGCCAGCCGTAGTCACCAAACCCATTCCCACCCTTTGGAAAAGTGGCTTAAGGTAGAATGCATCTTCTTTTCCATTGTATGTTACACGTTAACTCAAATGACTCAGGGCTTTCCTTCGATTACTAAAGTTACACTCGTTTCTGTTTAGTACGTTTACAATCTTTTTGGCGGGGTCTTCGAAGATCCAAGAGAAGGTTGAGCTCAGTTTTTACATAGGTAGGCACGCCAGTTGCTGATTATGCAAGCTTACTAAAATCAGATAGCCCAGGCTTGGTGATCATGCTGAAAGATGATGTGTTGCATTGACTAGGCTCATCACTCAAATTTGGTACACTTCTTAACTGTTTTATTTTTACAATGTTTTTACGACTTGACCTCTGCTGACCTCATATAACCTTTGAACCACACCAAAAAAGTGAATCACAAAAGATGAAGGAAAAGCATGCCTTAGGAGGGAATTGCACCCGTACGTACCGTCCTCGTGAGAAACCGAGGTCTAATCAACTACGCCATCAAAGGATTCGTTCAACATTTGGTAAATTTTCGGATGAGTGATTAAAAGAAAATTGTAATAGAGTTAAAAAAAAGAAATACAATCCACATCATTACTCGATAAACGCAAGAACTTTACTCTTGAAATCATCACAATTTGAAGAGAGATAAACATTGAGAGCAGCAAAAGTTGGAGAAATATTTTTAAGTGGAGTTTTCATCAGTGGATTTCACTCTTTAAATGCCAATTAAAAACAGTCCTGTCTGGTGGCATGTAGCTCCAATCTGTTCTACACCTAAACAATCTGCATGATGTAGACTCTTTACAAATCTTCCAAACTGGATTGACCTCTGCAAGATATGGAATATTAAACTAGAAGTCTGATCGTCGAGCTGAATCCTAATGTATTTTTTTTCTAGCGTGTACAATTTGAAATAATCATTGCGGCAGAGCTTTTGCCAGTTCCAGACGATTTTTGTAAATGGTAACTTCGAAAAAAGAGCAAACTAGGCAGCATTTTCAGTTCAAATGATACGGTTTGGGATATACTGACGTGACCCTCAATTATCAAGAGTGCGGTCCCATCAGAACCAAATTCTGTGATGTTATGTACATTTGACCATGGAAGTACTTCCATTATTTGACAGCGCGCCTGACCATGATTTTTGCACATCGTATTTTCTAAATAAGAACACTCTCGGCGGAAGTTGCAAGTCAAATGATACGATTTGGGACATATGTCCCGACGTGCCCCTCAAATGTCAAAATTAGGGTCTCGTTAGACCCAAATTTCCGGGATACAATGTACATTTGCCAGTCCTTAACGACATATAAGGCTGATGTTAAGTCGAGTTTTGGACATCGTAATTACGAAGTAAGCACACTCTAGGCGGCATTTGCAGGTCTTATGATGACAATATTATCTAATAAATATATATAGTTTAAACAACCATATCATTTAAAAAAACATAACATAATTTTTCAACAAGGAATTAACTTTTCGTCACACACAGCCAAAATAATTTTCTGTGCTTGATTTTTAGTGGTAGTTTGTTCACCATTTTTGGCAAAGAAAAATACATCTAAAGGTAACAACTGAAATTCATTCAGTACCGGATACATGTTTTAAATGAAAGTGGGGTCAACTTACTGCCGAGCCGTAAGGCAGCAATGAGGGATTTCGTGAAGAGGTACCCCTGCCCGCGACATGGGTAAATTTCAAAACTTTCATAATACTGTTCTATTTGGAAACCGTAAATCACAGAATGATTACAATTATGCAACATTCAGAAACAGATTCAGCAACCTTTCAGGTACGGTGTAGAGCCGCCAGATTTGATGATTGCATGGGGGCACCAAAGAATATGGTGCCGTAATTACACCCTAGAAAAGCCCAAAAAGTCTGGGTAATTGTGCATGTGTATATCTACGGTGCTTTTCACCAGGAGACCCTCGTTTTGTCATCTTTTGTGGAGGTGCCATCCAGGGGGAAGACGAGGTGGTCCTCCCTTTTGAGAAATTTTGTTCGCTCAAGGTTGCGTAGATACAAAATGGGGTTCTTTTTGGAAAAGTTTCAAATTGACAGTGGGATGAAAAATTTCCATACTTAGATCAATTGTTAATTTTGTTGGGTGTATGGAAAGAGTGTTGTGTCGAAGCCTAGCTGCTAATCATGTCGTTGACAAAATTTTAATTGCTTACGTGTAAAGGTGTTGCGATGATTTAGTGATATTTTGCCTGTGGTATGGCACACGTCCAATGCTAATATCACGAGATCGGCATAGGACCTCCTAGAAGCTCTGATATAACTTAAAAATCAAGAAGTTGATATGTGCTCATCCAATAAGATCATATTAAACTCTTCGCAAAAACCGTAGTTTAACTCATTTTAATGAGACCAATTTGTCACAGAAAATGAACGAAACAGCCTCTTAGAATTTATGGTCCGGATCCCTTGGACACCTCTACCGGATCCGCTCCTTTCACGACAGGCTCTAAACACCCTTATCTTCCACACAACTCTCTCTGGGAAACCTCTCACATTGTTGTTCTGATTGTTGCTTTTGCTGCGAGATGGTACAACCTCCTGGTCCCTCTGAATCGTCACACTTTAGAGGTTTGTGTTGTTAGAATGAAGTAGGAAGTACAATATAGAACGATACGGTACAGACCGTGAAATTGGACCACTTAAGAAAGACTAAATACGAGTAATAGGGAGCAAAGACAAAACATTAAGATCATCATCAATTAATTTTAAGTCAATTGCCACTGTACGTATGGTAGCTTCTTCGGACTACACACAGGCTACGTGGTTGAAAAATGATTTTATTAATTCATTTCAGTGGTCTAAATGCCTGTCCACGTTTGCTATATGGACAGTCTTCGTGTTCTATACGAACCATGCTTAGATTGTAAGACTGCAGTATGAACCGTTTTACGTATGTAATGTGAACCACTGAAATGTTACGAATACTCAGTCTGTTAGATTCGTACCAAACGTAATTGCACTTTGCTTATATCTACAACTATTTCTTACTAACATCTCGGTGCATTGAATGTTTATGCTTTGTGAAGTAATCAGGTTTGCGTCAAATTTATGTCTTGGGTAAATAAAAATATCAATTTATTTACTATGTATATGCCCGACAAACAATTTTATACTAGCAAAGGCTAACTTATATCCATTTTATACATTTGTATTGACATTTGTTATTTAACATCGAATATTTTGGTTACATGTGCACTTTGAACGAAAAAATCTTGAATTAAAATCAAATCCATGTGATAAATTGAAATGCTATCATATGTCTACTAAACGACGTAGGCCCCTGTTCCATTGTTGACTCAATGTCTGGCGTTTTGCGTAAAGTTTTAACTTTATTAGGATCGATTTTAGTTGATCCAATATTTGAAACATTACGTTTACATCCAAAACAATAATCAAGACAAGCAGTCTGGGAATGACGAATCTTTTCAAAGGCCAGAGCTGTTTACCTACGTTTTTCATTTTTATAACATGGCATATTTACTTGTAGTCGTCAAAAAATTTGTACACGCACAAGCAGATTGTGTATTTTTATCTTAGATCACACAACAGAGTTGTAATAGCCGAATCTGCACGATAGCTAGCTGCTGAGTGGGTAATGGCCTTGATTACTCCCCTTTGAAAATTTCGCACAATTTTAACGCTCCGAGATGTAGCTCTCTGCGACATCACTATGCTACTACACAGTAAACTTTTTCGAATGGAAGAAACAATCTAAAGTGCTCTAAAAGGTGCGCACCCATATTAGTTTACATTATCAGAAGAACCGCACTACATCTAAGGTAGCAAACCTATATGGCCCCATATGGGTGGATCCACATGGGCAAGCCCACATGCATGTGGAATATTCTCACTTTACCAGTAATTTACCTACATATTAGTTGCCCACATGGGCCCCAAAACTACCTCATATGGGCATATGGGTCATATGGGCTGGCCCATATGGTTCCTTATGAATCTTAGATGCAAAATTATATGGAGCCCCATATGATGGTGTATATGTTGCCCCTAAGGATTCCATAAGGGAATACCACCTGGGATTAAACACACTCCATGAATTACTGAGATGGGTATTTTCATTGATCCAAGTACTTAAAATATCCATGCAACCGATCCTATCTGAATATGCAAAGCCTGGTATTTTAAGACACGAGCATCCATATTTAATCGGTTGACACTTTTTTTCTGTTTTGTTTGAAATTTGTTCTAGGTAGTCTGTGACATACAAAGTTTGTTTTACGAAACAAAATGGCATATATTGGTGTATTGTTGAAGTTACAGAATTCACATTGGGCACGTGTGCGACGCAACTAAAATGGGTAAAGTATGAACAATAATTGTGAATTAATTGATTTCCTGTGAGACTAATGACCACTTGATTGGGTGACTAACCTCTCGGTTAACCAACTTATTAGTGATTCATGGGCAAGCTTTTACGCCATTTCAGTATTTTCTTCCATGTGCTTAATGTTGATGAAAATGTTACCCAACTTTTTGTGGAGTGTGCATGATAGCCTATTGTACCATTGTTCAGTACATCATAACGGCAGCATAATTTATCAGGAACATTAGTCACTACTAACTTTCAGAGATATTGCTGACAGTCTAATGTTTTTAGTTTCGGTGTTCTGAGACGTCTCCTTCGTTGATTCTTTATCGTTTCCAAAGAATGACTGCAGAATTTTCATGTAGGCCCTTCTAAAGTGGACATTTCTCCATCCGTATAAAATGGGATTGATGGAGGAATTACTATAGCCGAGCATTTCGCACAATGTCTGGATCGCTAAAAGGGATTTAATGTCCTTTGCAAGGTAAGTCTCAAATATGTTCTTGAAACTTTGCGGTAACCAACAGATTCCAAAGATTGCAGAAATCAGTACACATGTAATAGTTGTACGCATACGCATTTGATCGCGAGCAGTTTTTGAAATACTTGAGCGTGAGTTCGTGACTGTGCTTTCCTGTACGTAAGCAAGGTATACTATACGTCCATACATGGAAAATATAAAGGTAAGACCAACAGGAAATGCCATAGCGGTAGCAATGGTATATGATGTAATAACACTGGACTCATACATGTCAAGTTCACATACCCATTGGAAGGGATCACTTCCAAAATTCAAGCCTGGTAAAGTTCCAAAACTTATCCCAAAAATCCAGACGCCAAGAACAATTCTCTTCGTCTTTTTACGTGTCATTATGTGCGAATATCGCAGAGGTCGAGATATTGCGATATAACGATCAATGGTAATGGCAAACAGAAGAAAAATCGACACCGACGAAAGCATATACGCAGGTAGAAAAAACAAAGGGCGTGTACCAGCATGACAGGTCAGATCGCTGATAATTAAACGATTGCAAACCGCAACGGGAACAGCAATTAAGCAGGTAAAAATATCGGCAATCGCCAAACCGAAAATATAGTAGTTATTAACTTTGCGAACCTCCTTGAAGCGTACAAATGATATTAGAACGAGACTATTACCAACTATCCCTGATGATATGATTAGAAAGTAAATACTGGCATAGATGATAGCACCAGATAATTCCACTCTTAGATAAATTCCTCCACTTTCAGAAATATTTCTCTCATTTGTTATGTTAAAAGTGACAAGTTCGTTGTGCACTGAAGCCATCGTTGCAAGAACGGATTAAAAGAAACATATTTCTCCTACGTATACTGTTGTGCTGAGCAATAAAGTTACTGAAGAGACCTAGACCTGTAAACAGTCCATGTGGAGTCTTTACTTAACAGTAATGTTCCGTCAAACGTTTGCTTCCTTACTACTTCTAGTTTGATTTTCTGTAAAAATCAGGGCTGCGCTCAATCAATTTTTATAATCTATATCGTCAAAACAATAGCTGAAAAGAAACAACTTTCTCATAGTAAATCACTGTTATTCCTGAAATGTTAATTTACGAAGGTAGTATCAAGATCACCTAAAGCTAATCATGTACATCATTTGAATACAATTATATTTCTACGACGCTCACCGGTGTATTGCTGTTATCAAAGTGTACCTAGATACGAATGCTGGCTTATATTATATACAACACAAATAGTGGGTGAAGGAAAATGTAAACTTTCCAACTCTGGCTAACAAGCCCTCTACATCACAGGCCTTACATTAACTCCACTAAGAGCATTCGATCTTCCTTGTGAACAAAATTGATTAATTACCTAAGTGTAGCTTCGTGGTCATTCCAAATTAAATAATATTTCCACGGTGATAGATGACTGCTTTTAGAGTACTATTTCACCTTTCTTCATGATGACAGGCTAGTGGAAGGAAATCAAATGAAAGAATAACCCCTTACAGTAGTACAGACGAATGAACATATTAACTGAGTCAAAAGGACTGGAAACTTAAAAGTGCAACTATGAGAATGGATAAGGCTCACTCATTCGTTTCGGTTAATTGTTAAGTACTGTAATGTGTGGAAGAATTGTGCACATAATATTCTTTTCAATATATGTGTAAATACTCAATGGAGCAGAGTTTTTCACCGACGACGTAGAAAGTACCTTCAGAATGTTAAGCAGACCTCTTTATTGACAGACAAGGGGAAAGCAAATCTTGGAGACCTCGGTTCTTAAATATCCTCTCACGGGCTACATCCGGTCAATGAGGCATTGTTTCCGGACCTATTGAGATCAAGAAGAACCCAAAGCCTTCAAGAGTGTATGGTTAAGGACAACTTAACGTGCTAGAATTTTTTATCAAATTCATTCTAGACGTTATGGGACTAGGACAACATTTCAAATTAAACAGTAAATAAAACAAACAAAAGATTTAAAATAGTAGTTCCGTCTGAACGCGTCCTGTCTTCTGTTAGTAATTATTATTTTTTGTTCGACGACTTGTTGCAATTACTGCTGCATAGCCTCATGCAAGTCTTACTATTATTCTTCTCTAACCTCCATTCATCAAATCGACCGGCATGAGTCTACTTTCAACATGCAGGTAAGCCAGATCAAAAGACAGAGGTGATAAGCTGGCCTGTTTGGCATAGGCGTACGAGACTCTTCTAATTTGGGGGGCAAAAAATTTTTGCCCGAATCTCAAAAAAGTTGCCCAAAGTCAAGGACGTGGATCCATCTCCAAAGACGGGGGGATTTTC
>WURT03657919.1:0-18448 GCA_009936505.3 Holothuria glaberrima
GAAATATAGGAATATATAGGAAAAAATATACTGTTTTATAGGAAATATAGTTGAAATGGGGGTAGGCGGTATCACCACCTGACATTACCTGGTCAGTGAACTCGTAATTTTTTGGTACAAATCCCGGACCATTAAATTTAACCTGAGGGATGAGTTTTACAATCTACTCTTTTGGTGCAAGGAGTGTTGAGTTCTCAAATGACATTTTGGCAGTTTTTCAAAACCATAACTCCTAAATTACCCCTATATGAAACATTTTGACTAAAGTAGGATAAAACCAAGGCCACAGCCTGTGTGAAATCTCTCAAGGGGGGGGGGACAATTCATGACACTAAGTAGAGCAACAAGTGGCATGCCAACAGATAGTGAAAAACCAAGTGGACCCTTCTTTTTTCACATTCTGGGTACCGTGGTGGAGGTGCTAAGGGGAGGGGCACATGTAAGGCCTGCCTTGGTTTCAAAATGGTACTATCGTTGGCAGAGCTTTGAACTGATCATATTACAAATTGTCATTATCTTGTGATATTCTTCATATTTTGTGGCTGCCAGAAAGGTGAGAGGTGCTAAGAGAAGAGGACGACATCCTATTTGAGAAATTTTAGTCTATGTGAGGTGGCTTGGATGCAAAATGGTGCTATATCTTTCTAAGGCTACGTAAAGCTTTTAATTGATTTTATGTTTAGGAATCATTATTAAGTGATTTTTGTATCCTGTAAGGGTGTACATACAATTTCAGGGGATATTACCAAAGGGAAGGGATTACACCTCTATGAGAAATTTTTCTTCTCCTAAGTTTTCCTAGATCCAAAATGGTGCTATCTTTGGTGAAGCAATTTAGACTCATAACATGATCTGAACTTTTAATTATTTACTGAATTCTTTGGCTGTGACATGCATGGCACCCCTACAAGAAGTCTGGTACGCAGTGCATGCTTCCCCCTAGCGCTCTTAGCATGACACTGGGTTGGCCTTATCAGTTGGTGCGTAGTCATAGTGTAAGCCTTGCGAAAAATGGGGGAAATGACACACTGTAGGCCTTAAAAGTTGCATCTAAGCTTTCTTTACTTTTAAATTTCATGCTTCAGAAACAAATTTAGATTTCAAGGAGAAAAATTAGATTTGATTTAAAGGGGAAAATGTAGTCACCCCAATTTGAATTAGTGTACCTGGGCATCCTATTTTATGAATGGCTCTTGAGAATCATGTTGCAATATGTGTCTTACTGGATGAATTGAGAAATTTATGTATAGACTAACTCTTGGCTTACCTTGAATATGCAGTATTTATGATCTAACATAACATGAAAGTTGCTTGAAGTGAAATACTGTAAGTAGCTATTTGTGAAATTTTGCTGTCGTTCAAAATAAGTTTGCAGCAACTACTTATACCATTCAAGTTTAAATTTAAAGCTACTTGATAAGATCATTGAGTTTAAATAATAATTAAAGGTAATCATTGGCTATTTTATCGTTAGCCAGTGTATATGGTGATGGATTCCAGGGAAAGTTGGTTCATTCTGCAGGCAGAGAAACTGACATAAGAATACACCCAAAGTGGGAGTCCAGGGATCTCCCTGGGAAAATATAGGGAAAAAAGAACTGTTAAATGCAATTTCCCAGGGTCTTGGGGCCTTGAAATCATAACTTGGAGAGTGAAATTGTCAGCATTTTTGTATTTTTCTCAAGTTGGCCAACTTTCATTGACAGTTTGAAA
Source organism: Holothuria glaberrima (assembly GCA_009936505.3). NCBI lineage: Eukaryota > Metazoa > Echinodermata > Holothuroidea > Aspidochirotida > Holothuriidae > Holothuria > Holothuria glaberrima. The sequence goes on from WURT03657919.1 coordinate 1,714, forward strand.
ATCTCAGGCTACTACCCTGAACACAGACATTTTAAATGAAAAATATAGGAAATATAGGAGGTTTTCCCTTTTTATAGGAAAATATATGCTCATTTTCAAAATATAGGAATATACAGGAAATATAGGATCCTTGGGAGCCCTGCACTAGTTATTGACGTTTCAGAACTGCTCGTGCAAAAATGTGATAAAAGAAGCTCCTTGATCAATGGAAACCAACTGGCTGATAAGCAAAAGAGGACAGGAGAAGCCGCTCTGTGCCCTGTACCACTAAGCTATTAGTTCACCAGGGTCTTATTACGGGTACATGGAGATTACAGGTGTAAGTAGGGGGTAATGATGGGCGATGTTGATGCTGCTATACCTAATTGTATCATGCCTTACACAGAAGAAACTGTTTTCTCCATTTATTTCGCTAAAATTTCAAGGCTTTTTCTGGCAAATACAAATCTGACATAAAAAATATTGAGTGATAAGTTACCAAGCTTTACTACTACTATTGCCCCAAACTGTATATAACATAACTTTGAAAATTTGAAGTAAAAGATGACTGAATCAGACTTACTTTTATTCTTATCTCGGAGCATCAATGCTGGTTTCAAATCCTCTGGGACTGTGTCCTCTCCTGTATCATCAGGAGGTTTCATGGGCATCATCATCAAGCTGGTAGGATAAGATGTGTTATTAAATGAATTAGAAAAACAAAAGAAAATGTGTACAGGCAAAAGAACTCTTCATTCATTGATAGGGATAGTTAACTCATTGATTAGGCAAGAATATGAGAAATGGGTGTGCCCTCAAGTTTCTCTCAAGCCATGAAGCAGCTTGCTCTTACTGTTCTTGTATCACATCATTAAATAAAACACTGATATTCGTAGTAATGGAAAATATGGATTTGCATTATTTAAATTCTCAGCACTGGCCAATACCTATCTGATACCTTCTAAAAAAAAATAATTATTGTAAGATTCATGTGTCAGTATCATGCAATCAGCCTAAAATATCTCTTTTCTACTACTACCTCAAACATATTCCTGTTTTATACTTTCTTATATGCAAGAATAAATAACAGCATCGCTTACTCATCGATTCTGTCAGGATGACCCCATGTATCCCCGTCGATACCTCCATGACCAGCATGGATGAAACTATTTCTCAGTGGGATGCTGATGTCAACCGTGCTTAATGTTCCTGACAGAGATGTCACAATTTTTCTTGGGAATTTGCCAACCTTTCTCGTTCGTCTATTTTGTCCTCTCCACCAAGCATGATCAGCACTAAATGAAAACAAAAGGAGAAATTATACTCTCTTACCCAACTCCAGAGTGGTGACTCCTAGTTGATACTTGAGTATTAATGGTCCCATTGCAAATATAAATGATGACCCCTCATTTGCTTTTACAGTGATGAAAATTTGTGTATCACTCATTTTTCTTTATTTTATGGCAATAAATCTTGCCAAGTCAAATGCTAGTTTAACAATGAATAAACCTTCCCGCAACTACCGACATGTAAGACAGGAAATACAACTTGGACACAAGAATGGTTAATGTGAGAATGACATGTGTTCTACAGTGTGATAAAGTGCTCCTTTTTATCTTCACAGAAAAGGGTAGATGAAAAGAACATTGTGTACCAAGTCAGTCGAGTACTGATTTTTTGCTGCAATAATGTGACTCCAAAACTGTTAAAGCTTCCAATGCATCCTGACATACCTTCACAGAGGCAACCTACAGAACTATTTAAGTATTTCTCATTTTCCCTGATGCAAAGAGAACCCTGCTATTGCAACAAACCTTTTTTTTCTCATTTATTGTTTTGTTCTCACTGGTTCAGGCTAAAAAAAGGAAGAAATACTCTTGTGAAGTAACGACCAATAACTGGAAGCAGATCTGAATGCAACAAGTAAACCACGAAAGCTATATATTATAGCAGGGGTTCTCATTTATTTCGGGCCACGGGCCACTTTGACATGAATGTTTGCTTTTAATAAATTTATTGTAACAGCCAGGATTTTGTTCAAGAACTTTTGTCCCTACTAAAACTTTTGGCTCCTCCATTCTTCTGCAGGTCATTTTTGTGCACGTCTCAGGTTGCAAATGGCCCACCCACAGCTAGTTGAAAACCTAAGCATTATAGGTCTGTTTTGCTTGGTTTTGTTCTAGACTGTTCGATAAGAACACATACCAGGAAGGATCTTCCATAAAAGGCGGAGAATCTATCAACATTCCTTCTATGACAGTCACAAGCTGGATAACAGGTAAACATTTATCTGTAATTTTCATTTATAGAAAGAAGGATACTCATTATTCAGATAATAAAGGGTGTCAGATGATATCCCATGGTGGAAGCTGGAACTGGTGGACAATTGGAGGAATTTTTAAAAAACGATTTTACCAGATTATACACAAAAGCATGTTGACACGTGAAGGCATCAAAGGAGGAGGAAGAGCTAGGTTCTAGGGCGCCCTCTATATGTGGGGAATCCTGAGGTGTCATTCGTTTTTGCCAGACTGGTATTGCAGGCAATAATGGTATACATATATCAATAGGAGGTAAGGAGGATCCAAACAGACTGTCAGTTTTGCATCAAGCTTATTTTCCCATCAAAGCACCTTAATTAAACCAGAAAGCCTGCAGGCAGCCAGTTGAGAAACAAAGCATTATAGGTTTGTTATGGTTGGCTTTGTTCTAGACTGTCTGACAAGAAAACATACTAGAAAAGATTTTCAAATAGGCTGAGAATCTACCAACCTTCCTTCTATAACAGTCACAACATCCCCTTCCTCCAGGTCTAACTTGTCTGATTCATCCAGCTTCAAAGACTGCATTGCCCTCATCTCCAAGGGGTGCATCTGCATTGACAGAAAAAGATTCATTAAAATATGAATATTCATGAAAAAATTATGCAACCTTCATCTGCATACTTAACTGTATCATCATGGGCTTCAATTCCTCCTCATAAGCAATGGAGTAGGGAAAACAAGCCAGTGAGCCACAACTGGAAAAAAGGCTGTGGCCGGCTTAATTTAAACCAATTGGTTAGAAACTGGGCCGTAAAACCTCATCTAACTAAACTAACTTCAGTTCCTCCTTCCTGGTGAAACTGAATGATATCTTTCACATGGAAGTGTGTGCCACCTTCTGCTGAACTGTTCACATGTCAAGTTTGAAACCTGTCAATGAAGGGCCATTTTACTTATCTGTGACATAGTAAAGGGCCTTCCAGCAGGGAAAGTGAGGGCCTTCTACATGTACCATTTAAACATATCTTGAGGTCCAGACTTATCTAAACTGTGGGCTAGATTCAGCCCCTCGGCTGAAGGTCTGTTTTCAATGGAGCAAAGGTTAGCTCATACTTTTCAAAGGCTCCATGAACATTCAATTCTGAAACAAAATCTATTTTGATGTTTATCAGTCCCCACACAGAGGCAGTTGTGCTTTCTTCAAAAGTCGTTTATTGGATGTTGTTAAAATAATCATGAATGTATTCACTAGAGAATATGCTACCCAAGACATGCTCCTTTATTACATGAAGCTATTTTATGTCCCCCCCCCCCCATAATCTAAAGTCCACGGCATCTTCTAAGCTTTGTTTCCATGGTAACCATGAAAATGAACATTGCTACTGAACAAATTTATACCCTCTCAGTTAAGATGTCGGAGGTAATGAAGAAATGGGAATCAAGATTTATGAGGTGTGTGTTTGCACAGTCAAGGAGGGATAAAAATTAGACTCTCACTACTTGCACTAAAACAGTAATCCCAGAGAATGCTCATTAGTATTGTACTTTTGAGTGAAATACTGTACTATTGGAAATCACAGGGTTATGGAAATGATCTATGGAATACTAAGCCTATTGTGACTACCTCATTGATATGTTAATGAGGGATTCATGAATAAAAGATCAAGGGTTGAATATCTAGTCAGCTACCCCTGTGAGAACAATGCTTTTGTACAAAATTCAAGATTTCAAAAAATAAGGGGACCCTGGATGTCTAGATGAGGTACTTTGAATATCTGCATAAAACTTTTTTTGGATTTTTGAAAGAGGATGATGACATTTCCATTCCAGACATTTCCGTGAACATTTCCTGTTAATGGCACTTACGTAAATAGGCAACTGTCAAACAGAATCAATAGTCAATGGCAGCATTGCAGGTTTGAGGGTAGGAGTTGGGGTAGGGGAGTCAGAAAAAATAAGGAGACCACAACATATCAGTAGCATAATTTTTAAATTTCTGGGGAAATTCCCGGAGAGGGGCAAGATGGGTATAGTTAGTTAGATGAGATTTAATGACACATCAACACCAATGTGTTATACAGTGTCAACTAAATAAAAAAGTAAAGTATAAGTACGGTTTCAAGAATGGTTCAAGTTCAAGTTCGGTTTCAAATAAAGTTCAAATATGGTGCAGGTCCTTCCCTTTAGTTGCCTCTTATGACAGGCGGGAAACACTGTGGGCATTTTCTACAACCTCCAGCCCATGGGGGGAGGGGGAGAGATAGGAAATCCCTTACCCCCTTTACCTTGCAGCTACCATGGCAAACAGATTTAAACGTGTTGATACTTATAAGTGTCAAACTGCGAACATCTCAGAACAAAAATCTTTTTGACTGAGAGGTGCATCTGCTCTCATGCAGTGATGCTAATTTGCAGAATGAAAATATGCACAATTCAAATGTTATGACAAAAAAGAATCATACATTGACATTACAGATATGTATAAAATTTCATTCAAAAAATGCCAAACTGGTACATTTAAGCTGAAAAAGTTAAATGCTTCAGAATAGAAAATTTCACCCCATTCATTGAAATGGGCACTGTCAACAAATGATTGGACGTGATCACTTTTGTATGTAGGTAAAACTCAAATGTTCAACTGTGGAATGAGTTCAAACCCCTTCCCCTAACCCTAAGTGAATGGACCCAGTTCAAAAACTGGGTTGTCGTACCAAAATAGTCATATCAGAGTCACATTTAAAAGAATTTTAAAAACAAATTTATTTTCTTTGTGACACACTTCCCTGAAATGTGCCTTCAATTCTTCAGTTCAGTTGTGAGGTCTAAACAGGTGAAGAACACTAATATCAAAGTTTGTACTTGAAGTTCAAACAAGCATGGTTGATGTAACAACCCATTTTGGAGTAGAAATTTTGTTTTTCTTTGAAATATAAATCCAATTGTGTAATTTGAAAGTTGACAAGCTGAAACAGGAAATACAAAATAAGCATTTGAATTTTACACACATTACACACCTTTGATGTAAATCTTACTTGTAAATCTATAACTTTGACTGTGGGCATGATAGGGTTGACATAATTCCCCCTTGCCCCAGCACCCCTTGCGGCTACTTGACAAGTGATCCTGGCATATAGGGCTGGCCAATATAAATAGTAGGGTGGGGAACAGGCTGGAAAAGAGGTACACTATTCACTTATATCAATATAGTGTACTATGAAATCACTTTCTGCTTGCTTCCAGCTTACTTCCAGCATACTGCAGGTAGAAACTAGGACAAATTTTAACTATTAACGTCTCAAAAACCATGCATGCAGTAAGATTAGGATGCAGACTCCACCAGAATTACTTCAATCAAATTCAAATTCCTCATTTAATTAAACAGCACTCTATTGCTTTACACCTTAAGAAGGAAACACAAGACATTTTTGCAAAAAGTTCACTAGATGAATATTACAAATAAGAGCAAAGTGAAATGGCTGTGAGATGAATGACACTATGAAGAATAAGAAAAATGCAGTCAAGTTGGTGATGCCTTGTGTGGTGGAATTATTCCAAAAAGAATGAACAGCTGATGAATATGCATATAATAAAGACAAATGTCACATCTATTGATAGCTATGCATTTTTTTCCAAAATGGATGCCATGGTGATGGTGCAGAAAATTTCTCTGAATACAGAATTAAAACTGGCTGCAACCTCTTATAGAAAACATAATTTTATTAGGAAATGCAGCTACTTTTATTAATGCTTTCTGTGGAAAATTTCAGCCAGTTTTATTAAATATTTTAAGGGAAATTTCTTTCAGTTCAATCACATATTCCATTTGAACCTGCAGGCAGCCATTTTAATCAGAACTGTGTGGGACTGGAGGGAGTAAAATCCACAAATTCTCCTGGATTAGGAGCCTACGAGCCCTGATACTTACCTCCTATTTACATATATAACCCTCACTTACCTGCAGTGTTGCCAGATAATACTGTGGGTAAGTCAGGGTCACGTATACAAATAGGATGTATGGAGGGCCATATAGGAGGAAAGGGGGAGTGCAACAAAGACTTACGTATTCTATCTATGGTGAACTTCAACAAATTCATATGTAATTCAACTGGCTGAAAATTTGCACAAATACATAATAAAATTAGCTGAAATTTTCCATGCCCAGTTACCAAATGTGATAAAACATGAGTAACATTCTAACTGACATTTTCAAACCTTCAGCTTAAAAATCTATGTTTGCTAGCTTTCAAAACTATTTATTATATATAACAATAATGCCATGTTTTAATGCTGAAAACTTTTTCAGATGTATGCAGTGTGGGGGGAGGGCTTAAAATATGGAGTCATGATCTTATAAATTTTTACTCTTGAATTTTCCAGCTGGGGGCTTGTGGGGGAGGCTTGTGGGGGGATTGTTGGGGGGGGGGAAGGATCATAGCCTCCACCCCAATCCTCCCCTCCCTAAGGTGTGCTTCTGGTTGTATTGGAAATAAATAACTACAGTTTAGCAGCTTACTTGTTTCACAATGTGCCATTGACAAAACAACATCACTTTAGAAGAAAACTACTTGCTTTAAAAGTGAGAGAAACACTGTGCAATGTAGTTCAAATAACTAACCTGCACTCAATGCAAATATACACATATCTTGGGTGATACCAAATTACCCATTTATTTCACAGAAATGAGGGGAAAAGTACTGACACATTAATTTATTCTACATTTTGTGAATAATTTTGTAACAAATTGTGACAAAGGTCCTTACGTCCCGTCTTTATCAGCCCCGGTCCCATCTACCTGATTTGACAATGGACTCAACTTCTGAAGTCCATGTATCATGTTGAATCTATGCCTTCAGAACATTTCATGGGTTTTGTAAAAGACATTTGCCATAATAACTTTGGCAAAATGCAAATTAGAACCAATTTTTTCTTCAGGACTAATATTGTAAAACACCGTACCCTTCAGTATGGTGGGAAATATTAAAAGTCTAGGAAGGTGAAAGACATAGCTTGTGGTTTCAATCCTTATTAAGGTGGTAAGCTCAGCTGGAATACTTTATCTTTAAATGAATTATGAGACCTGTGGCATGGTCAGACAGAGGAATCCACTTAAAAATCAAATAAACATTCGAGTAGATTTAAGTTGAAGGAAAACAGAATACTATTTCATTTGGATCATTTTACATGATTGCTTTTCCAAATGATCATTTGCTTGGAAGTTAATCATTTCTTGAATCTGGTAGATGAGGCCAAATAGGCTAAAGACTCAATGAACAATTTCAAGATGACCATTTTGTAAGTACCTACAAGGGTCAGGGAAGTGTACCAACTTTGTATTGCCCACTCTTTCAAGTTCTGTTCCTCTAAAAAACTGAAAGCTACTTTCTTGCTAGAAACTTGAAACAAAAATTAAAACCAAACATGTAGGTTCCCAAAAATTATGTAAACTCAATAGTAACTAAAACTTTGTACCTCTAAAAATTCAGAGTAACATTACGGCTGCCTAGAAAATAAAATCTCCCACAAAATAATGGCAAATGATTGGTTTCTAGCTTCATCTAAAGGAAACTAGAAAATTTACATGAACTTCTCCAATTTTTCTGCAACAAAATGAATTTTATTAACAGAAACACACAAAAATAAGAAAATCAGAATGATTTAAACAAAAATTGTGCAACTGCGAAAATAACTGTCTTTTCCAAATTTCTCAGTTGCACATTTAACACAAGTAAAAACTAAACACATTTCAAAAGCTTTTGTAATGTAAACAAAGAACTGATGATGCAATTGCATTTTCATCACCCAAGAATGAAAGAGAGCCAAAGTCTTTGCAGCAAAATCATTTATGTAAAACACTCACTGAATATTTGGATTCACTGCTGGAAATCATCTTCAGTTAAAGAAAAAAGTTGATAAAAATGATATCTATAAAGGTTTTGGAAACAGGATACATTTAGCTTCCAAGAAGAAGGATGGACACTAAATTCCTATTTAGAAATCAACTCTAGTGTTAATATGCAGAGAATTATAGAGGGTTTCACTGAGTCATGTGATTGCATGTCTCTTTGATTTTGAAGGGCAAGATCACGCATACTTTTGGCTTTGAAGGGCATGTATTCATTGTGTCACAGTAGTATCTATGCCGTGCGCATGTACAGTAAATACGAATACTACGTGTGTTTTGTCCTTCAGTATCCAAGAATTCCACTCGTGTGACATCAGATGAAATCCCTCTATAGAGCCCTTTTACTGTTTAAAGGTTTTGCAGTGAAAGTTTGAAATTGAACAAGGTCTGATGTGGTGGCCGCTAAGCATAGAGCTTTTCAATGTCAAAGAACCACATTCAAAGAATTACAACCAATATAAATAGCAGATCAATACCATGACTGATGACTGATACCAATGTAAAGATGTGATACTTTTTTTTGGGGGGGGATGAAAATTGCATTTTACAAGAAATTTTACAGGAAGCTGTTATTTTTGCAGGAAAATGTTATGATGTAAGAGTAACACAGAGATAGGATGATAAACAGGTAAGCCTTCCATGGAGTAACCTTCAGAAAGGAGGTCAATTGTTGTGTTAGTTTGATTTTAAGAATTCGGTAATTGTCATATTAATCTAAAGTATGGTATGAGTAAAATTGACTAGATATATACAAATGGTATGACACCAGGTTGCTGTATTTAAACAAAAGCAATTATGAATGATTACAATGTGATATTTTGACCCAATATGTAAATAGAAATAACACCACACGTCTTTACAGACTGAACAACTGTTTTAGAAAGTCATGGCACACACGCGGTGCACAATAATTTATGATTTTATCAATGGTTCTTTCTTTTTCATAATAGTGGTGTAAGATAGTACTGGTTGATACTGAAATCTGATCTTACTTGATACTTAGTGAAAGCCTGCATTGGTGATACCAGTTTAACAAATTGAGGTTCTGATTGGGGTTCACCAATCTCTTCAAACAATATAACCGTCATGGAAAAAGTTGAGAAAATTAATGAAGCAATTCTGATGTTGATTTCATTGCACAATTTCATATATATATGCATACTGTGCTTTATGGCAGTAATAAAACCATGTTCTGGTGGAAATACTCTGTTTACTTTCTGTGTACTGTTCATCACCATTATGAATATTCATGAAGTTTCAAAGAAATGAAACCTGTGATTTTTTATGTTTTTTTTTTCATGAGTATCATCCCATGGTGAAGCATGATGTCAGCTTGGATTTAGAGTATTCAGACATGTAATAAGTGAAAATGAATGTGTATATATGTGGATGAAAGTGTTCCCAAAATTTCATGAAATGAAAATTACCTCAATTTTTTGGGGCTTTTCTTCACGAATATTCAAAAGTCCAGGATAATTAAGTTCAACAATTTTCCTGTTTGATGCATCTTGATAGGCAATAGCAGCTCTGAGAAATTTTGTTTGGGGGGCTAAAACCAGATCAGTATTCAAGGAGTCTCAGACGCCCCCTACCCCTCCCCAGGCGATATCAATGGTCCGTTCCGTATGGTACAATAGGAGAACATTGACCATTTTGTATTTTAACCAGATAACATGTTATCACCTTTTTTTTGAGATTGACGACCACACTTTGCAAACTTTTTCCCCTTCCCGTGCCCCTATGGTGAGACACCGATGTTGACAGGTTAAAACATGCTGTATGAACATTAGACAAAACATCTCTGACTGACCACTTACTGTTTTAAGCCAATCCAATTCAATTTTCCCATTTTTGAGGCAATTTCTCACAAATTTCCCAACTTTGCTTTGAATGGAAAGGTAAAATTTATTTTCCAGGTTTAGCTGTTTTCTGGGATGGCTGGAGACCTTGGACAATAGCAAAGCTTTGTTATGTAACATTGTGCACAGTCCGTATTTTGAAGCTAACTTTGCCCTTTTTAGTATAGGATTCAATGTCCCAAATTTGACTTCAGCTGGATTTTATCAAGATTGACTAAAAAATAAATCCAATGAGCACAAAAATTCAGCTGGATTGGATGTAATTGGATGATTCTTTGTAGTAAAAGTCATTTGGAGTGATAGTATAAAATATAAAGATAGATTCAAAGAGTAACGTACGGTGGCAAGATCGTCTTTTAAGAAAGCAAAAGTTGGTCTGTCAGCTGGTTTGGCCTGCCAACACTGTTGCATGACCCTGTAAACACCTGTTGGACAATCATCTGGTTTGCTTAACCTTTCACCTTCAACATCAATTTTCTTTAGAATCTGTAGATTGGGATAACAATCACATGAAAATGAATGATATAAATGTTTTGTTGTTATTGAATATCACTGTCTTTTTCGCAATCCAAGTTTTTTTTTTTTTATTTATTTTTACAACCAATACCATACAACAGGAACAATAAATGCTCCCATCAACCAATACTGTTAACCTATAATGGGTCTAGCTCTTTCAACCGAACCTTCTTCAATTTAGAATTTTCTATAGGTAATGGCAGCATCTAAAGGCCAAAGAAATACTGCTTTCTGAGGAGGTACATATGATAAAGCAACAAATTACAAACAAGTAGCAGCAAAAAGCTTTATTATAACTTGTTCTGTTCTAGAGATATAGCTATTTATTGCAATGACAGGGTGCCACCATTTGCAAAAAAACGATAACTTGTAGCAAGTCTGTAATAATGTCATAGAGCCACAACAAATTACGCATATGCTATGAAGTTCTTTATAATCTGTCTCAATAATTTCTTTGATACCATAGGTACTGTCAAGTTTCTGTCTAAACTGTTTATTCCTCAGGCTGTAAATTTTTAGAAAGGATGCACAAAGTTTTTTATTTCATTTCCTAAAATGAAAAAATGCTCCAAAGAAAACAAAGATACACATTACAGATTTGCCCTAATGTGGCTCTGATAGGAGATTATAGACTTGGTCCAAGTCATTTCATGGTGGCACCATGTCACTGCAATACATAGCCATATCTCTAGAACAGAACAAGCTAGAAAAAAGCTGTTTGCTGCTACTTGTTTATAATTTGTTGCTTTATCATATGTACCTACTTAGAAAGCAATATTACTTTTTCCTTTAATGCAGTGGATAAAGTAAGCAGTGTTACATCAAAGTATCCTTACAATTGTGATAAACATAAACCATCCACACTGCACAAATAATCTGAGACATATGAATAGCACTCACACTGCTAAGCAGTTTGCAAATCAAATTTGGAGCCTAATTTATCCCCTGGTTATATCAAAGATATGTTAAAAAGGGAGGGATGTAAGCAACTGGACTGTGCTACAACACAATGTGTTGAAATTTATACTAGAAGAGAGACCTTCACTTGTTATGATGTACAACAGCTTTACACTATAGTAACTTGCTAAAAGTAAAATCATTCACAATCCTGATCAGTACCTTACAGAATACAACAAAAGGAATATGGTTGGCCAGAATTCACATGCTTGTACCCAAGGGAAGGGGAAACGGGGTGGTGTCATTCCTAGAAAAGTCAAATTACTATTAACTTAATACATCTTAGCATATTTTGCCTCTTACAAATATTTTGCCCGGCTCCCGCATGAAGTTACCTTCCCCCCCCCCGACCCCCTCCTCTTCAGCAGTTTCTCTGGCTACAAACCTGGCAATCAGGTGTCTACTCCGAGGCAAAACCCTTTCAGGTGCTTTGTTATTAGGTCTAGTATTCTTAATTTCCTATTGCAGTTATTTCAGTTTTCGAACAACCCCTTATTCTTCCACCATACTTTAAAATCATGAATTTTTATTATTGGTGAATTTGAGCATTTTACTTCAATAATGTTCAAATGATGACTGGTGCCATCTGTCCTGCCCTGTGTCTAGAAGTTTGGATGAAAACTCCAAAGACATTTGTGGCAAATTTCAATAAATCACAATGTCATGACTCTGAAAGACTCAGAAAACTATTTCCAGACTTTTGGCTCTGACTTCTAAACTTTTGAACTTTTGGCTTGAATTACCAGACTTTCAATAAAATTGTAAAAAGCCACATACTTTGGGAATTTATGACTTCCAATACTTAAACTGCAACCTACTCAACAGGATTATCAAAACAATGGAATGTGTCTAGTCTGCAAGACAGACAACAAAGGAGAGGCAGGGGGTCCTCTGCTCTGCTGCAGCTATACTTGATGCTCACTACTCATAACCAAAGGAATATTCAATGTATGTAGATAATAGCTAGGGAAGGGCAACAGATTTTAGGTTTTTTTAATGGCTAGAAAATGAAACCATAACATTAAAAGCTTTGACACTCTGCCTGTAAATCCTGACCGTAAGTCTCACTATACCTGAACACCATTGTACAATGGCCACGGTGTCTCTCCATATGAAAAAATTTCCCACAGTGTAACCCCAAACATCCAAACATCGCTTGCATGAGAGAACTGTTTCTTCTTCAGGCTTTCTGGAGCACACCTGGAGGGAAGATGAAATTAAGTCCATTCAACTCTCTCCAGCTAACATCTTTTTATGCAAGATTTAAATTATTTCAGTTTGGCAGTTTGAATGATGCACTCTATATAGCAGTGTTTTCATTAGAACATGCAGTTGCACGATTTATGTTAAAAATCCCTTGAACAAAGAAAACACTACAAATATACAAAATCACCCCCCCCCTCGCCCCTCCATCACGCTCGCTCTCAATTTTAAACTAATTGGAGAGGGCAACTGAGTAAATGGCTCACAATTTCGAAAATCCTACCAAAAACACTCACTTCCCTGGTTGTTATAGGGCAGGGACCAACAGAGTAAGACATAGCATTTGTCAAGGTCTTTGGAGACAGAGAGATGGCTAATTATATTATTCAATATCTTTAAATTTCTGCTATCAGGTGGTGCAGAATAAACTTGAATGCTATTAATTTATGGAAGTAACCTTGACGAACAGTCCTTTCAAGCAAAATTTTGATGATAACACCAAAACAGATATAAACCCTATAAGAAAAGCTTGGGCAGTTTACCCAATTCTACTTCAGTGCCGTGACTCCTACCTGGGAGTCGAGTAACGATTCCACTTTCCCTGGTATCGCGACTCCTGGGAAATTTTCAATGCTTCTACAAAACAGAAACATAGCTTGAACTTTACACGTGTGTTGTTTTGTGGTGTATCATGAAGTATTACACCAAACTGACTGTTCAAATTTTTTTCTGTATGCAAATCACACAATTCATCTTCAGTTGACCAACTGCTTTGCTTCTCTGACATTGGCAGTTGGGTAGCTCATCCCTTGAGAGGCCTATACTGTAAGCCAAGTGGTGTACTAGTACTTATCAGTAGGCTAGAGATAGAGAATTTAAAACTACAGAGGTACATATTCCTATGTTAGTTATGACAACATCTTCAGAGTCAGGGCTTCATTCAGTGTTGTGACTAATGGAGCGATGGGTATCTGACTCAAACTATTGGAGTCAACCAAGCCAGCTATAAGCTTTTACATCATAGGATTCAATTTTTGCATGGCAAGTGCCTTGACTCCTCCATTAATACAAAACCATTTAATACCTACCAGGCAAATGGTACTTTGCTATGTTGTGTCATAACATATGTAGTGTCCTCCATAGGTAGCGCCCTCATCAGTCCGAAGTCTCCAATTTTGATCTGCAAAACATTCAAATGTTATTCAAAATTTTATTTATAGTCATAAAACTTTGTGAGCTTGTATTGTACAGTATTGGCACATGGTTTATGTAGGTATGACAAATATTAAATTCTGGCGTTAAACATCTCTTCTTAGGATTGCCACATTAAGGTTGAACTGCATCTACATGTAAAGGAAAATTGTCTTAATGCCACATCTGAATTAACATGTCCTGGCATCCTTACTGGGAATAGCTCTTTTAAATCAAGTGACAGCATTTATGTTACTAAATTGTTCAAGTTATTCAGAACAGGTCCTTGGTCACCTGTAATATTCAATAATTATTCTAAGAAATATGATGAAAGGTATTAATAAGAAAAACAAGAAGATATTTGTAAGATTTAGCTGATGTTTCAATATTTGTGACACATCGTGAACAATATTCGTGGATAAACAAGTAAACTTGGAATGACTGCCTTTTCTCATACTATGGCTGTTCATTTTAACTTGGAATGACTGCATTTACCCTTTAACTTTCTGGAAGAAAACAGGTTTAAATCACCCATCAGTGTTTAATTAGGATATATATCACACAGTTCATATAGACATGCACCTTGTTATGTTTACCCATGTATACACACATCTACCTGTTGTACAGTGCGACAATCAATACAAGGCAAACCACTCCTTGCTTAAATGTCATACTTCTATTAATATAAACTTCTCCTACTTCAAAAATTAGAAAGTGAAACAGCTTCAAGGGGGAAAAGCATCACAATCCATTTGATCTGTACAAATTTGGTAATATTTAGTATTTTTGGTACTATTTTGACCACATTTGAAGACACTACTGGGATACAGTATAAATACAAATTTAACACTGCATCAAGTAGGTAATATAAATAAAAGCTTTCGGCAAGAAAGTCTCAAAGCTTAGTGATTAGAGATTCCTGCCGATAAAAATATTTTTAAGTCAAAATGGTTTCAAAGGTACCATTTTCAGTATGCTGCAACTACTGTAGGTACCCCATATTTATGGACATTGATGGAAACATTAACCATTAATATCATATAATACTAAACAGTCCAAATAAGCTGACATCTTTATTTGACTTCCAAAATCCATTGAAATAGTCTTTCCTACAATTTCATCACAGTTTTACTCTTTTCTAAAGTTTCACTTTGCTCACTGATGAAAAGACATCAAAGTTTTCCTTTTTCTTTCTCGTTTCTCTTTGACAATCGTACATGTAAGCAAACCCCTAAAACTTAACCAATATTGAACCGCAGAAATTCCCAAATCTAAATTTTGAGCACGGCGTGACATGACAACCACCCACACACAATGACAGTCTAATCATAACACTAATGTAGCAACAACCGTTTCTAATCTACCATCAAATGAATTTCCACCACAAATTTCCAAATTTAATTTCCTGTTGCCTCCAGCCATTGTGCAGACAACTTGACAGTTGACCATTTTGTTCTGCTCTGATTTCTGTATCTCCACTTGGTTTCTGATGGAGGATTCTCATTACCACCATGCCATATGGTTTCTGTATTATCAATTATGCCCATCATAGAGTTGTCCCCTACTGGTGTCTTGTTGAGTCTATGTCTTGGATTCAATTAGTCTGCGGTGAAAGGGGTGATTGCAATGCCAGAGGGGGATCCCCACAGACCCTGTCCCCAGATGAGAGGTTAACCGTAAACTGACAATTAACATAAAACAAGTGTTGATTTTATGGTCTACTGACGTAGTATCATCTTAGCAACCATTGTTAGCATGACCCGTGAATCATATAAACTTTTCTGGTTGCCCAAAACATACCAGGTACCATTTAGTTTGTGGTCACAGAACCCAATGCAAAAATAGAAACCATGATTTGCCCTTGAGTTGGTATGTGGTACATATGTACAATCTTGTACTGCTATGAGTGCTGCTGGGTGTAAAGGCCAGATCAAGTGCTAGTAAAACTGGGTCATCCAGTGGCAGAGTAGTCTATTCCATCTGCTGTACACCAATGTGTTTCACATGTGTGCGGGTTTGAATCCCAGTCAATGTATGTGGGTTTTTCAATTGCCCAGCTGACAAAGTCTGTTGCACGCCAGACTAAAGCACTGTCAGGCGGACCACTTAACTAGCCAACTTTGCATTTGCTAGTAAACACTAAGTACTGCATCATGCATGCAAGCCTGGTATTTCAAGATCAATAAAATGGTTTTGAACATATCACAATAGCTGCAAAACCAAGAAGAAAAGCGATTACATGTCCCATTGTATAAGGGTTCTTTAACACTTTTAGGGGGGGGGGAGGCAAGTGTTGTGATTGAGGGGCCATAAAATTTTCTCCTAATTTCTGGTGTACTAATTATTATGCAATTCCAATTTTTCATCTGGTGGGGCAGAAATATTTTTTGGTTGGGCATTGCCCCGAAATCCCCAACCCCCCAGTGGCTATGGGCATGAGTGTATATCATGAAAGTGAACTCTAGAGCACAAATTTGCCACTTTAGTTTTGAATCTGCCATGGTGTGGGGTGCCAATGGTTGGAAGAAGCACCTGATCAGGATCATGGTGTAGGGGAATAAGAAGAAACTTTCCATCATTAATGTGTGCTACTGAGGAAGTCATAGGCCAGTTTTTATTATGGCAGGTCACACCAGGAATTTGGGAAGTTCATTGCTAGGAAATTTTGATATGTGCAAGGATCTTTGGCATTTTATACATGTAAACTTTTCAAACTTGTGGAAAATGTAGCTTGTTTCACAGAAGAACTCTTTTTTCAGCCTTGATCTTTATCCACCATATCTTCCTTCAACCAGAATGCAAAAATGCATTGAGGTTTCGATGAACTCATTTTGGTAGACTTAAGCTATATCCAGAACTACATA